>CM034307.1:57172299-57437470 GCA_019925795.1 Dendrobium chrysotoxum
ATTTTGAAAGTTTCCAATTCAACTTTACCTCAAGATTCGTGCCCAATCATAAAAAATATTTGATGATATATCAATACCATTTATAAGTTCCTCTTTTATCTTAGAATCCATACTCATTAACACTAATATTATTTAGGCTCAGTCCACGCACTTGTCTACCTCCAAAAATAAAAAAGCCAGATCCATAGGAGTTGCCCCTTACTTTTTTACAATAATTTATACTCATTCCAAATATTGTTTCTTGTAATGTAAGAGGTTTAAGCAGTGATGCTAGAATCATCAATGACAGAAATCTTGTTTGAAAACACAAGATTGAACTAATTTGCCTTCTTGAGACCAAACTCTCTTTAACCTCTATTTTTTATCTTTTTTTCTGTCAGGCAATTTAAGCTTTTTTCTCAAAAGGATAGTTGTAATAATTTTTAGTTCATCTTATGTGGGCTCCGTAAATTCGCGCCCCGGCCTGTCTGTGGCCCCTTTCTCTTCTTCGTGTCGTCGAGAAGAGTTTTAACAAGTTCTGAGGCAAATTTTTAGAAGGCAGATTGGGTTTTGAATAAGACGTTACTCAGATATTTCACCCTCATTTTGCGAGGACTTTATGATCTGTGTTCAGGTTTCCAATAGGCGCAAGCCCCTATAGTTAATTACCCCTCCCGATAACGAGAGAGCTTTCGATTAAGGCTAGTCGTCAAACAGATACATAATATCTGGTGTATAGTAGCAGCATGATTTGGTATTTAAAAATTTAATATTTAAAATTAGAAATTTGCCGCCTTGCATTTAAAGCGAATGGTAGGGGGAATGATGATAGACCCGATCAAGATCCCATGGTTCCGTCATCCCGGGTGATCATGGTCCCTAGTTTACTTAGTTAAAGGAGGTAGTCGACCCAACCTGACAGAAGGATCCTTATCGGTAGCCATGGGTTGCTTCTTCCAAGGGTATCTTATAGACCTGAGGTGAATATTTATCTAAAAAGATAAATTTGAATCCACATTAGCTAACAGAGGGCTTATCAATCATATCCTATTGATTCATTACTCAAGAATATAACGCCGTTGGGGAACATATGAGCTCTGACCATGATCGTAATTTAATGATGCTATTAACGGTAAAATCACCTGGTCAGAGGGTCCCGATCATAACCGTTTACCTGTGATGCTATTTGGCGGTAAAATCACTGGTTAAAGGACACGTTCCAAGTCCTTACTGGCAAGAGATTGTTTGAGAATGAATCCTAGTGGTATTTTCAGCTAGACATTTGCTCTTTGTGAGCTGAAGTGATTTTTAGATTTGTCCACCTCGATAAACTATTGTGGATGATGAATGGATTTTTCTTTAAGTGTTTAGGTGTTTTATTTCAATTTTAAATATTTTAAGTTTTGGTGATTTTGGAGTTTTGAATTTTTATGGGAATTTGGGAGGCATTTTCAAATATTTGGGGTCCCCTCTCGTTGAGATTTTTTATAAACACGGCCATCATCAGGATTTTTTGTGAGTAAGTTACATCATTTGTTTTGAATTTCTTAGTGCTACATACATGCTAATTATGTGCACTATTAATCTCTTGCTCCTACTCACAGGTGAATGGTAACATGCACTAGAAGTTCCCGCTACTATCCCTAGACAGACTAGTTTATTTGATATGATCTTCTTGTCCATGCCTATAGGATAATCATTGGGGGCACTACGAATTCCTTGCTCCTGCTCATAGGTAAATTGTAGTATACTTGAGTGTCACGTTTGAATTTAAAACTTGTTTGATGGTGTGTACGATTTGCTTGTGTGATTATTGTTAATGCTACCATCTACCACCAAAACTATATTCCTATATGAATATAAGATCATTTTCTTTCTACCATTGCAATCTAAATTACTTGTATCAGATGATATTGTAACTATGCTCTGACAACTTGATTCAATAGCACTCTTCATATTTCCTTCATTTTGTGCAGATCTATTTATCCCAAGATGACAATTGCTAGCAAGAGCTGCTAATTTACTTATAGCAAATGGAATCTTCTTATTAATGGTGATAGCGTTTTGGAATGTCAATTCTTCACTCTTTGATCAATGTCAAATACAACTTCTCTTCAGCATTGAGCCTTTTAAAATAGGATTAGAAAACTTTAGAGAAGCATGAAATGGAACAAATGTGCTAGCATTCGAACATTCACCATTCAAAATGCTAGATATCAAAATGCTAGATATACATTCATCAATCTTCAAATAAGCAAAAATCTCTTTGCATTGATTGATGTATACATTTCTTGAGGGAAGATGCTCATTATCAGATATCCCTCTTAAATTGAAATGTACAATAGATTGGTTTTGAATTAATATAGACTTTTTCAAATTCATTATTATATATAGTATCATCTGTCAAGACTTTTCATCAAGTGATATCTCCATAAATTATAATTCTATAAATATCCTGATCAAGTTGTCCAACAGGTGGTCTTTGTATACGGTTTCCACATAGTTGAGCAATAAATATTTCTAAAATGCCCCCGCACATGCACCTTAATTTGTATGCACATAGGTACACAGAAGGGCATGTGTAATCACACAACCCGCATGGGCCCCTGGCCAACGTATTATGGGTACACATATGACGTCTAGTGATGTTGTGCGGGTCAATAAATTTGAACCCGATCCTCCTAAGCAGGTAAATAGGAGTCGACAATGTTCAACAAATAATTATAAAATACCCCCAAACACTCGCATGGGCCCCGGCGAGCGTGTTGTAGGAACACACGTGACGTTTAGGGATGCTGCGCGGGTCAGAAAATAAACCCAAGTTTGAGCCCGATCATTCTATACGAGTAGATAGGAGTCGACATGGCTCAAATCATAAAATAAGTATATGGTCGCGAGATCGACCAGAATATTTGTTTTATAGTTTAAATTAGGCCTTCAACAAAGAAAGTTCATTAACAAAGGAACAAAGTCTACGAAACCCGATCCTTTGTCGATAAAGTAGATAGAGTCGACAAGGTTCAATCTCCAAATGTGAATGACCCCGTACACCCCGATGATGGTCGTGTTGAATGCAAATCTCAACCGGAGGGGTCTACACAGATCATTTCAAATACCACCCAAAAATCCACAAAATCCAAAAATCATTCCAACTCCAAAATATTTAAAATAGGAAATTCAACCATCAAATGCTTAAAGCAAAATCCATCCACCCTCCGCAACAGTTTGCCGAGGTGGACAAATTAAAATTTACTTCAGCTCACATAGAGCTAATGCCTAGTCGAAAATATCACTAGGATCCATTCTCAAATAATCTCTTGCCAGTAAGGACGTGGTATGTGTCCTCTAACCGGCAGTTTCGCCGCCAAATGACACTGCAGGATAAACAGTTATGACCCCGGGCCCTCTGAACCGAGTGGTTTTACCCCCAAATGGCACCACGAGATAACAGTTATGGCCAGAGCCAATACGTTTCTTAATGGCATCAAATCCTTGAGATATGAATCAATAGGATATAATCGATAGGGCACAAAGCCCTCTGTCAGCTAAGGTGGATTCAAAATTTTCCCCTTAGGCAAATACCCACCCCAGGTATACAAGGTACCCTTGGACGAAGCAACTCATGGCTGCCGACAAGGATCCTTCTGTCAGGTTGGGTCGACTACCTTCTCTGACTAAGTAGACCAGGGATCACAATTGCATGGGACGACGGAACCATGGGATCTTGATCGGGTCCATCATCCATTCCCCCACCATCCATTTTAAGTGCAAGATGGTGAAATTTCCAAATTTTAAATATGAAACCTTTAAACCCAAAACCCATGCTGCTATTATATGCCAGATGCACGTATATCTACGTATCTAATCGATGACTAGCCTTAATTGAAAGTTCTCTCTCGTGATCGGGAGGGGTAATTAACTATAGGGACTTGCGCCTATAGGAAACCAGAACTCAGATCATAAAGTCCTCGCAAAAATGAGGGCAAAAATCTCTGGGTAGTGTCTTATCTACAAACCCATCTGCCTTCCAAAATTTACCCCGGAATTTAATCCGTTAAAACTCCCCCGAAGAAAGCAAAACACGGGGAGGTCGGGGCCGAATTTTCGGAGCCCACAGGGAGGTCGGATGTCAATAGGCAGAGGAGTTCAGCCGGCTTCTTCATGCTAAATGGAGCAGACGGGCTCGGTGAGCTTTGATGGGGCAGAGGGAAGAACTCGAGCGCAGAAAAGGGATTTCAGTCTCTTATGTATGTGTTTGTTTGTGTGTATGAGAGTGGGAACGGGCCGAGCAAAAGTTTTGTGTCGTGAGAGATCGTGGTGAGTGGTTTGAGGTGAACATGTGTGAATGGGGTAGTGGGAGCCGGATGGTGGTCTGCGGTTAACATGTTACTATTATATTCATAAATTATTACTTAAAATTACTTATTTTTATTGAACTGGGAGTGTGAGAGAGAGGAGAAACGAATTATTTAGCATTTATTGTTGCTCTGTACGGCTTTTAATGACCTTATTTTGACTCTTGCGATCTTACTTTAATGTGAGTATATGAAATATTATTTCATATTTTTCATTATTTTGACGATTTAATTCTGAGGTTTTTGCATCAAAATGCCTCGAGGATCGCACCTCGTCTCGCCGAAAGAAAATGCCTTAACATATGATTACACAATTTCAAACCTTGGGAGACACTTATGCTGATATCTTGATTGCAAGGATTCATTTGCTATTCATCAAAAGAGTAGAAAATAAAAATTTAGAAGAGTGCTTCCTAATAATATCATAAATTTATATTTTAGATGACATATGATTATCTTTCCTTACTCCGTTTTGTTTTTTGCTGTTGTTTTGCTTTTGGGGTGCGACAGTTCTGTTATTTATGCTGTTATGAGGATTGATATTATATTATCTGAATGTCTGGGCTGTGGATACTTTCTCTTCTTTTTGGGGGCAATGAAGAAGATTCAACCAGGCTGCCATTTGGTCTGTTGCCTTTGGGTTTTTTGATTGCCAGGAATTTACCTGTTGCTTTCGGTATGCTGCTCAGTTATTGTAATCCCTAGATTTATACTTTTGCCTTTGATCTGTTGCCTTCGACTTGTTGCTTCTTCGAAATAACTGCGTCATTTTTGGGTTTTTATTTTGGTCCTTTTTTCGAAAGGTTTTGCATATAATTTTTTTTCCTTCTTTGTTTTGGCATCTATGATGCTCTTAAATTTTAATATTTGTCGACTCTTTTACAGGTTTGAATGTAACTCACTTGTATTTATGTTTTGATTAATGAAATTGGCTGGGCGTGACATTGAAATCTCTCCAAAATAGATTTTGTCCCGAAGGATTGATGGGGGGTGGGGCGGGTAGCATTTGTGATGGATTGATGAAGAAAGGAAGCTTACAAGGTTTCATTACTTTCCGACCTAAGTTAACTACCACACGATTAGTCGCCAATGAGGTTTTGATCATCCTTTCTTGCTACAGCTTGCGTGATTCCACTTTGATATTGAGCAACATATATTATTCAAGAATAGATATCTTCTGCGAGCTATGGCTTCTGCTGTTCACCAATAATTTCAAACATGCAACGCAAAAACTTGGATAATACAGCATCCCGGATAGGATAGTTGCTTCCTAATTTTATCTTTCGGGTGGATGAATTTCTGGAGAGTTGAATAATTGTATGAAAGTGCTTCTTGAAGTTAAGTTTTGGGGAAAATGATTGATGGATGTTAAGTCACCCACCACCACGAAGTCCCACTAAGCTACAGGGCGGTAGGCTCCTGAAATGAATGCTAAGTTCAATCATAGCGCGAGCTCTTCTTTAATGCTTTGTTTATTTTAAAAGCGATTCTACTCTTTCAGCTCATCTTTATAGCTTCAGTTTTGCTAATAATTGCGCTACAACTTCTTGTTGGAGGATTAATTTCAGCCGCTGGAGGCTCTTCCGACAACTTGGTGCAGATTGGCCTTGTTGAACCATCTTTTATCTTGAAAGTTTGAAATAATTTAATGTTTTGAAATAAAAATTAAGGCAGAATATTTTAATATAAATTATATTATGATGAGCTTTAAAATTAATAAATTTATTTTAAAATAGGGAATTATAAGATTTTTATATAAAGCATTACTCTCAAAGAGAATCTAATAAAGTCAATTTATATTAATGTATAGTGATAATTTTTACTAATATACATACTTTTAGGAGCTTTTATAAAATGGTTATTTAGCTTCAACTGAGAAAATTTAGGGCGCTTTCATATATAGTAATAATAGTTTATAAAAAAATTTACAGACTTCATGTAAGCTCGTTGTAAGTAAATGAGCTAAAAATAATTAAATTATCTTTATTTACTTAGTGAATAATTCTTGAGCTTGTTCAAATTTGGATTGATTTATGTCCTGCTCTTATTTAATCCTTTGAAATGCTCTGTTTGTATGCCTATTTTAAAATTAGAAAAAAGATACTGAGCAAGGACGTGCTATTGCTAGTAGGGTCATTCTCAGAGGCTTCTATATGGAGCTGTTCATTAATATTAACTCAATGTTTAATAATAGTTTAGCCAGCTATCAAATTAAAGTGATCAATACTAAATAAAAACTAAAAAAAAGGAGAAATTTCTATGAGGAGATTCGAACTGTTGTCAACTCTTTGGAATAGTGTGGAACAACAATAAATTGCGTTTTGATTCCTCCTTTTGTGTGTTTTATATTTTAGTTTTGAAAAAAAATCAGTATCCATAGATAAAAATAGTAAAATTTAAAAAAAAATTTATGTGAAGAATTCGAAGAGAGAAAAATCATGGAACTTGACCTAGTTGAAAAAATTCACTATATAACAGGAGATGTAAGAATTTTTTCTTCCTCATAATTAAAGAAGATGAGATTATAATGAGAACAATTGATTGATTCTTGTTGTGGGGATTACAAAATTAGGTTATTCACAGGTGGATGGTTAATATCGAACAAATAGAGTTAGATATTGACAAATATTTGTGGCGGTAATCGTTGTTAATGATAGCTGGAAAATATAAGGAAGTTCTCTAGTTCCCTCATCTCTTCCTCCACCCTATATATAGGAAATGAGGTTGTATTTATAAACTTTTTGAGATATATTTTGGCCATAATCCAAATACACCATACGGTCCATATTGATATCTTTCTTCATAGATCATTTATCACATATTCGATTACCTTAATGATTTCAAGTCATCCTGAATTTTATTCAAGAAAATTTTAATTTAAAATTTACCCTGAGATTCATGCCAATTATGCAAATTTTTCGTGTGCTGATCACCTCTAATTTAATGCCATTTGTTCTTTGTTCCATTTACTTATTATTATGTTTTTAATTCGTGCTTCTATTATATTTCTCTTCATGTCTCGCTCGGGCTTTGTGTTTAAAATAAAAAAAAATGCCATCATCATTGTTCACATGATAGATGCCGCATGACATGCCAATAGAAGATGCGGGAAGAAATAAGGGAAAATCACAGAAAATTAGCGGGATGGATTTCTCCTTTATTTTTAGGGGCAGTCTGATTCCTCGTTGCATTTTTATCTACTCATCACATGTTAGCATTGCAGTGGCTATTTGTGGGCAGTAAGAGTCCGACCGCAGTTCCTTTAATAGTGTGGCATATTTACTGTGAAATAACCTTCATAAATAATGATTCACATATGACTCTAGTTTTCTTTTTCTTTTGTTTTGAAAAAAAAATCAAAATTTTGAAGTAAGGAAATGTGAAAGAAGTAAAAATTTATGAATGATTCATTTTATGATTTGAATAATTACATATTAATTTAAATAAATGTGTATTAAATATTTTGATATCAATTATTTCTAAATAAATCTAAAAATTATTATTTTTTTAAAAAAATTATGCAATATAGACTCTTTATATATAGCATTAATAAAATTAATCAAGCTTCTTACAAATTCAATCTAAAATAGATACAAATTTTTTCTTTGTTGCACATCAATTTTAAAATACACACGAAATGTCATTTCAATAACATAATTAAAAAAATTCAATTCTTTCTTTAAAACGTTTGTATTAATCGACATACAAAATAATTATTAGACTGCTCTTAGGGGAAAGAATTTAGAACATTGCATAAATTTGCTAATGATGGATTTAATAGTTTTATGTTTAATTTTTAGATGCATCAAATATAAAAGTAATTCATTAATCATACATTTACTCATTTTAAAATTAATTTTAAAAAAAATTAAAATATTCATTTTGATCAATATTAAATCATGATCTATTGATTAACCCTCTCAAAAGTCGAAAATGCTTTATTATCAGCAAATTGATTAATAAAACTCTAATGAAGGAAAAATAATTATCAACTATCATCATCATATTAAGATAGGGATTTTTTTTTTTTTTTGGATGAGCTGAGCAGGTAGCAATACTCTTACTAAATTATAGCTGACATAAATATTAGCTACTCATTAATTAAATGGCTAAGTGTGTAGAATTTATGTGGGCAAGTGCTAATTGTTGTGATGATACAACATAAAGAAACTTCTAGTAAAACACCCTACTTTTATTTTTTCATATATATTTTTAATTTCTATTTTTATTTTTTCATAGGATTCATGTCATGATTAGTAGTAATAGACCTAGTGAGGGAATTGTGATTTTGGGCGATCAAGTCATTAATAAGAGTACACGTTTTAGATATCTCGGATCTATTGTTCAGAGTGATGGTGAAATAGATGGATAGTATCAGCAGAATTCAAGTTGTACGGTTGAAGTGGAGGAATGCATCGGGCTTGTTGTGTGATAGAAAAGGCCCCCCTCAAAGTTAAGGAAAAATTCTATAAGATGGTGGTGAGACCTGCAATGTTTTATGGTGCTGAATGTTGGCCATTAAAAGAGAAGCATAATACTAAGTTAAGTGTTGCAGAGATGAGGATGCTCAGGTGGATGAGTGGCTTTACCCTTAGAGATAGGATACGGAGCATATATGTGAAAAGGTTGGAGTAGCTCCAGTGGAAGATAAGATTAGAGAGAGTCGTCTTAGATGGTTTGGTCACATAAAACGGTGGCCTTCCGATGACCCGGTTAAGAAAGTAGAGGCATTAGATTTGACTTATGTTAAGAATGGTAGAGGTAGACCTAAAAAGACTTGGTTAGAAAATATTAGAAATGATCTTTCTTTATTAGATTTAAACGAGAATTTGACTTTTAACATGACGTAATAGAGAAAAAGGATTCATGTAGCCGACCTCACGTAGCTGGACAAAGGCTTGATATTGTTGTTGTTGTTGTTGTTGTTTTATTTTTTCATAGGAGTCAAATGGAAGGACAATTTAGATTTTTTTTGAGACGGCTTTGTTCACTATTTTTTTATTATTTTCAAAAACTTTTATACTAAAAAGTTATTTTAGAAAAAAGATACAAAACTCTTATATAAAACCTTAATATTTTCAAAAAAAAAAGTTAGGTGATTGTAATTAAACCAAAATTTATTTAGCCCCTTAAATTAATTTAAAATAAAAAATATAAAAAATGAATAAATTATTTATATATTATATTCATCTCAAACTAAATTTTAAAAATCTAAAATTTTTAGACTGCCACATAATTCTTGAAGAAACCTCTTATAGTAAAATTTCATATCCAAGTTTTGAATCAAGAATGAAGCCATTAAAGCCAAGAACCCCACGTCATCAATCTCTTCCATTTCAAGTCAGTGCCAAAACTATAGACCAACAGTAGTAGAAAATTTATTTATTTTCATTTTTTTATGGGATAAGTCCATTGACCGTACACAAACAACTTTTAAAAAAAAGGTAGAGAACTACTACAAAGATACAAATGTGTGGTTAATTATATACAGTCCTCCCCCTTTTTTATTTTACAATGGGGTTAGGTTTGCTCATTCAACTATCCATCATATAAGGTTCTTTCATACATATTAAAAACTTAGATTAGCTCAGATAGAATTAGTAAACTAATGATGTTAGGAGCTGCCCATTGATGATAATGATGATGATGTCGGTGTGCGACAGTCATCAAGATCATCAAAAATCCAAAATTCATCATCCTCTTCTTCTTCCTCCTCCGACTCCGGCATCTTCCACCGCTCCGACGATATATCACCGTGCTCAATGAGATCCAACACCTAACATCATATATAGATTTGACATGATCAGCATATAATATATGCCAATATTATAAATTTGATAAATTGTCACTACTCATTGTTATAAATCACTATCTGAATTAAAGTTTCCAACCTAGCAACATGAGCACCATGTGAATCATAGGTGTGTGTGGTCTCCTTTGCTCAATCCAACAAGAAATAGGCAAAACTTTCCAATGTAATATCTCACCTATCTGTCATGGTTGGCTTTCATGTGAATAAAGGCAACAGAAGCAAGCATAAAGGTGAAGACATTGTTTGATTGCTTTTTATTTCCATAAACATAGAAGCATACTTTTTTGGTTGATAATTTAAGAAATATGACTTCATTTGAGACAGTTTTTTTGTTGCTTTGTAAAACAGTTTTTTAGTACAAAAATTTTTTAAATTAGAAAAATTTATACTAAAAAGCCGTTTTAGAAAGCAGTACGAAAGCTGTCCCAAACGAAGCCTAAGTTTGCACTTAACCCAAGAAAAAGACAAAACTCAAAAGAGTAACGTAAACCCTGATATTTTTATATTATTTGAATAAAAAAAATAAATAATCTGTGATTACCTCTGTCATGGAAGGGCGCCATGCTGCATTTGCCCTGACGCATAGGGATGCTATGAAGGTGAGTCTCTTCAATTGATTAATATCATAATCCTCTCCTAATCTTGCATCTACCAACATTTCTAATTTTCCATCATTTAAATGTGGTTTTGCCTGTGACAATTTGTATTTATTTAGCAGTTAAAAAATCAGATAGCTCATCTAAGCCAAAATAGATGATATAACTAATGATGTCATTAGAGATATAATTTAAATTCAGATGACAAAATACCCAGCTAAGCAGGCTTTTGTGGGATCCATCCACTGGTTTTCTCCCTGATATCATCTCCAATATGAAAACTCCAAATGAAAATACATCTGTCTTCTCATCCACAATCCCATGTGTGAAGTACTCGGGCGCTAAGCACCTAATTAATCATCATATGAAAACAATTCCAGAATAAATTTCATATGTTTCATCTAGCTAATTGCCTAATATCTAAGACTAAGGTTTCGTTTGGGATGACTTTCTTACTGCTTCTTAAAACAATTTTTTTTAACAAGAATTAAAGTTTTGTACTAAAAGACAGTTTTAAGAAGCAGTAAAAAAGCCGTCCCAAACAAGTCATAAAGAAAATGTCAGGAATGATGACTAACCCAAAAGTGCCCTCGATTGGTGCGACGGCACGGTGATTCCACTCTGTTGGAAGCCATTTTGCTAGCCCAAAGTCTGAAATCTGAAAACAAACATATCAGAAATTAACATTACATGTTATCATGGAAATGCTAATTGCCAAAGTTAAGAACTTCATTATTCATGCGCATTTACCTGAGGCTCAAAGCTATCTGACAGCAAAACGTTTGATGTCTTGATATCCCTATGAATGATCCTCCTCTGGCAACCCTTGTGCAGATAATGGAGGCCTCGAGCAGTTCCGACAGCAATCTTGTACCGGAGTTTCCATTCCATTGGAGGAGAATTTGTACCTGCAGTATTGTAATATTGACACAAACCACACATCAAGCTTAGTTCTTTATAAGAAATCAGCAGGGTTCTTCATGACTCAGTTGCATACTATGGAGATTGGACGAAACGGAGCCACGAGAAGAGAACTCGAAGATGAGATGCAGGTCCTGATCAATGCAGCAGCCCAGCAATGCAGTTATATTGGGATGCCTGACATGACCAACTGTTCCCAGCTCAGTTAAGAACTCCTTTTCCTTCTGTTCATCATTGGCTGCTCTTGTCAGCCGCTTCACTGCAATTACTTGACCATTCTCGAGTTCTCCTCGGTAAACTTCTGCATACCCTCCAGTTCCAACTAAGTTATCTATACAGAATGATTAAAAAAAAAAGATTTTGTGAGCAAATCAACAAACAAGTTGGGAACTTGAGAGACATGGGAAGTGTACTCATTACACATTTTAATTACCTTGACGAAATCCATTAGTAGCTTTGTGAATCTCCTCATAGGAGAAGCACCTCCATGTGGGCTTCAGTGCTGGTTTCACTGCAGGCTCGGCCTTGCCGGAATCAATGGAAGTTCCAGCAGAGCCCTTCTTGGAGGCGCCGGAGGGAGAGGGGGAGGAGAAGAGGCGCTTGAGGCTTCTGCTCCTCATATACAACTGTTTCATTCTTCAAGTGCACTAAACCTCTGCAAATTCTTGCTCTACGAATATGAAAAGAAAATAAATGAGGAGTTCTGAAGAAGAATCAAGCAGCAAATTGAAGAAAGGCAGGATGGGCAGTACATCTTCCAGAATCAATAAAGGGCTAAGCAGCTCAAGCAACCAGAGCTGAATAGAGCAAGCCAGGTTATTATCTCCAATAAAAATGAAACTGGTGACGGCGTTTTCTTTTGGGATGAATTTATGGAGGTAGCAGAGGGGAGTTGGCAAATTGGTGGGAATGAGGGAAATCAATCAGAGCCGTTGATTCGATGGTTATATCCTTAAACTTGACCCCCGAGATGCTTGGAATTATTTGGCTTTGTAATTATTGTTGGGTTGGGACTTTTTAGACTTTGGGTTCAATAAGAGGCCTTAGTAGGGTGCAAATGAGTCAGAGTTGAGTTCGAGTTATTTTTTATTTAATATTGAGTTTAATTAATTAATCGAGATCAAGCTCGTGCTTGAGTTTTATTATACAAATTTGTGCCGACTCACGAGCTGAGTCGTTTACTATGAAAGAAAGAGAATAATTATGTTTGGATTAATTATTATAATAGCATTATAAAAAAATAAGAATTTAGAAAACAATAATGAAGAATAAGTTAATACAAAAATGTGAGATATCATTTTAAAACTTTTTTCATAAATTTGAATTTAAAATCATGAATGTCAATATAATTTAGCTGTATTTTATATTAATATTTTGTTAACGAGTCGGCTCATGAGCTAACGAGTCTAGTTAGGATTGACTCAAGATTGACTCGTTAGATCATTAAGCTCGGCTCACAAGCCATTTAACGAGCCGCTCCCAAACCGACTCATGAATTAGCTTGACTCACTTAACCTTTAGGCCTTACCTTGCCTTAAGATTTATATTAAGCTTGTCAACATTTGATTTGATAAAATAATTCGATTTGTATTCATAAAATACTTTGAGTTCAGATTAATATTTACAAGAATCAAAATATTATTTTGGTCCAAATTTGGGTTAAACTGAAATATTGTATATGACTAATCTAGTGAGAGGATTATTATTTTTTTAATAAAAATTAAAATATAACTTTTTTTTTTCTTTTAAGATTGCCGTGTATAAATGGAATCATTGTGTTAGTTTCATGTCATTGCCTTCTATGTTAGATTGGGATTTTGACTTTTTTTTGTGAACTTTAGGCTTCATATGAGATAATTTTTTTATTATTTTTTAAAGCAATTTTATCGTACAAAATTTTTAATTCAAAAAATTTTGTTCTAAAAAGTTGACTTTAAAAGTAATAAAAAAGTTGTCTCAAATAAAATCTTAGTTGATATTGGAACTAACTAACTTGCATCCATAAATAAACTAGAAAAATAAACTAACAATATTGTTTTATTCTAATTATTTCGCCTGACATGTATAAATAAACTAGCTAAAAAAAGTCCTATAGTTTTTAAGAGTTTTGCCCTATATTCACTCAGACAAATGACATATTTAGGTTTAGTATAGCACAACTTTCAGTTACTATTTTTTTTTTTATTTTAAGATAAAATTGTACTAAAAAATTATTGTATGAAATAGTAAAAAAATTGTCCCAAATATTTTCATAGTCAAGAAAAACTATTGGAGAAAAATTTTCATAGGATGGCCCTTGCCCTATCACTAAATATGTATATATTGGAGAGCTGTTGGTTCTTTAAGAACTTATAATTCCCTATTTAATTAACGTGTAGGCTCCTATGTGAGTTTTAATTATATATATATAAGCGAGTAGTACAAATAGTCCACTTCTAAGTAGTCGAATGGCCTTCAATAAAAGATGAAGAAATGAGATGTGAAAGACACTTTGTTTGATCTTCACACATATCATTAAACATACGAAGCATAACCATGGGATGATAGAGTAGTTGTAGCTAGTCGATCCTTAGCGTAAATTGCGATATCTTTCGGTAATTTCAATAGAGAACTTTACATGCTTCTTGTTACAGTCTATAACATTATTTGATATTCAAAAAAAGACGAGAAATATAATTGTTATCATTATATGGCATGTCTGTTGCATAAATTGCCAAACAAAATGTGATCAATCTTTATGATGATGTTGATGTCAGAATCAGCCTTTTAAATAAAATTGTGAAATGCATAATTTTATATATGAATAGGAAAAAAAATTTCTTACAACTTAGGTTGAAGGCGGGAAAAATAATTAAAATGTTTATTCTTCTAAGAAAAAAGATCTTAGGGTGAGCAATTGCGCATCCTAAGTTCTTCTTGATTCCACTCTGGTTGTTAGAGAACACTGGTATTGTTTTAAAGATTTAATGTATTCATAACTATGCCAAAAATATTATGACTATTTATAAGTGTGTGGGAGGATATTTCTTTCAAGTTCTTTTAATTGAAAAATTTTACCTATTCTCTCTTAATTTGATAAGACAGATTTGAGGATAAAATTAAGTAACTATTAGGTGAAAAAATAAGCTAAAGAAGACTAAGAGGCTTTTATTCATGTCAGATTCCACCACCTTAGTGAAAGTATAATATTTTATACAAAAAAAAGCTAAAGAAGACTAAGAAGATAACTCAAAAAAATGCCAAATGATTTGACATTTCTTAAATTACAATTTTATCCTTACATAAAGAGCTGAAATATTTCGATGAGAAAATTATACAAAATTTATAGAGATTCCTTTTTTAGGTGGATCAATTAATATGAAAACAATATCATATATTTTTATTTATTTATTAGTCTATTTTATGAAAATTTTATGTGGATTAAATTTAATTGTAATTAAAAAAAAATTTATTACATTATTCTTATTTGATATTCACAATTTGAATGATAAATGTGTATGGCCGATCATTTTCTCATATGATAGATATTTACTTATCTTTATTTTAAAAACATAAAATACTTTAATTTTTTGTGAAAAATAAGTTAATCACTACCGCAAACTTTCTCAGTGACATCATCCACCAGTACTGTTATTACTTCATCGATTAGTACACGTAGTTGTTGTCACCCGCTGGCAACCACCATTATTATCGCATAAATTAATTTTTTTGATATTCAATGAAAATAAAAATAACATAGTTTTTTTAATATGAAATATTTTTTAATTTAAGTTGAAATATAAATAAATAAAATAAAGTAAAAGTGATCTAAAAAATAAGTTAATCAATTTTGTTTGAGTTAGAAAATTTAGTAAATAGAGAGTTAATCAAGTGGTTGTGAGCTTTTTCTAGTAATTGGTGGCTCAAATTTGAATGTACTAATCTATTAATTTCTAATTATTTATATGCTTATTATTCTAAAAATAAATTAAGAAACTTATATCTTTGGTTGATAATTTGGATGAATGATAAAATCAAAGAAGTAATATTATCAAAAATCCTTAATCATAATTAATTGTAATTTTCTTATATTTTATGTAAAATAAAAATGTACATAATAGTGTAAAATAATAAAATACTACATCATAAATTATGACTAAATAATAAAAGAAAAACAAAGTTATTATTATAGAATGCAATGATGTTGTCATGAAATGATCATTCAAATTTATCAATGGATCAATTTAAATTCAAAGTGCACCAGCTTATTAATATTCACAACAGTAACAATAATATCAAAACTTTTATCACAATAGGTGGGACGGCTATATGAATCCTTTTTCTTTATTGTATATTATTAAGAGTCAAATTCTCATTTTATTCTATAAAAAATATCATTTCTAATACTTTTTAACTAAGGCTTCATTTGAGACAGTTTTTTTGTTGCTTTCTAAAACAGCTTTCTAGTCTAAAAATTTCTTGAATTAGAAAATTTTATACTAGAAAGCTGTTTTAGAAAGTAGTACGAAAGCTGGCTTCATTTGGGACAGCTTCTTTGCTGCTTTCTAAAATGACTTTCTAGTACAAAAAATTTTTGAATTAAAAATGTTGTACTAAAAAGCAATTTTATAAAGTAGCAAAAAAGCTATCACAAACGAAGCCTAAGCCTTATTAGGTTTACTTCTAACTTTCTTAACCTAAGCCAGATCTAATACATCTACTCTCCTAATCGAGTCATCGAAAAACCGACATTTTATATGATCAAACCATCTAAGAAGACTATGCCATCAGAGCTACTCCAACGTTTTCACGTATTTACTTGTTTTACATTTTGTCTTTAAAGTGTAAAGCCACTCATTCACTTGAACATTATATCCCTGTAACACTTAATTTTATGCTTCTATTTTAATGGCCAACATTTTGAATCATAAAGCATTGCATGTCTCACAACTATCTTATAAAATCATGGCATGAATTCCTTAACTTATTGATATTTACAATACTTTTAAAAAATTTATTATCCTTTAGGCAATCTACTTAAAGACAATTACTCATTGATTATATGTCTTGCACACACAGGCCATTCTTAGTTGATAGTTTCTAGAACCAAAAAGTGAGCTCCCATTCAAATAATAAGTTAAAAAAAAATTATTCAAATCTATTCTTCATTTTTGAAGAAATATCAGAAGCTTATTTAAGGATAATAGATTTTTTTAAAAAATAAGTTATAAGCTAATTAACTATCTATGTGAATAAGATGCAATGGCGGCCCTGAAATTTTATAAATCTTTTTTTTTTGTTTTTATTCTTATTATTATTTTATAATTATTATTAATTCTTTATTAAATTAGAAGCATAATTAGTCATCTTTATTATTTTATTTATCTATTTATAGCTCAGACTTTTATAAGAAATAAATGGTATTAGGATATTATAATTAAAGTTTTATTATCATAAGTTAAATATCTTGGAATTTGTTTTAAGATATAAAAAACCGACCACAAAATATAATTAAGATCAATAGATTAATGATACTTTAGTCAATTATATTGAAAAAAAAATATTTGATTATACTGATAATATAGCAATCATTTTCTTTCAAAGTATGAAAACTAGAAATTATAAATCTTATATTTTTCATCGTATATTTTATATTTTAAAAATTTAAATACTTTTTTTAACTGCCAATATTGATCTCGAGGTTAAACAATAATAAAAAAAAGAGAATATTTGAGAAAATCAATTTGTGCCGTATTAATAAAAGCAATTTTTTATAAATATAAAAAATTTCTAATTCAAAAAATTTTTATATTAAAAAATTATTTTAAAAAAATAATAAAAAAATTATTCCAAATGAAGCCTAATCCTATATTACTTCAAAAAATATAATAAAGGAGTATTCTATCCTATTTTGAACAGTTTAAATCCTCACATACGAGGAAATATCTTCATAGTCATATAAATTTACATCATCCATATCGTTATAAGTTGTTGAACTATCAAAATTAGAATAAAATAGCTTTATTGCGGAAAATAAAATAAACTTATAAAGCATAGTGAGGATGTAAACTGTTCATTGATCGTAGGCTACTTGGTGTTGTTGATTAAGAAGAATTATTACGTGCGGATGTCGAACGCATCCGAACACAACTGAGGAGGCGCCAGATCACCCAATGCATAGCATATTGTATAAAATGGCACCTCCTCATTTGTATCCGGACGCGTTTGACATCTGCACATAATAATCTCTTGTTGATTAACCAGAGTCTATCCAGAAATCCTTCGCCATACATAAAATCCAACATAAATATAACTCTAATGATGAGGAAGATGAGAAAATGCCACCACCATCACTCTCCATGAAGCATCAGACAAAGACAAAGAAAAGAAGAATTCTTTTAACTGAGAAACTGAAGACTGCTGTAATATAAATCAAAGGTTCAATAACAATGAGCTATGGTATAACTTAAAAATTAGACCGAAATGACTTATCCTGAAATCATTGATCAATAAATAAGACTTTCAAATAAGAATTAAATGCAACAATTTCTATCCAATGAATTTCTCTCAGGAAGTTACCCGAAGAAGTAGAAAGTCCTTCGATAGTTAGTGCCAAAGCTTCATACAGAAGCCATTTGGCACAGGTGGAGGCCTTTTGCTGCAAATGGCATCAGAGAATGTATCAACCAGCTGACCTGCAAGGCTCCCGGGATCGTCAATCAGGGTATCAACAAAAACACTTACAACTCTCCTCTCCTGTAGAGTTGCTCTCAAGCTGAACCATGTCAGAAACTTAACCCTGAAGTTGCTTTCTATGTAGCCTTCACACTCCAGCCACCGAATCACTTTAACACAATATTCATAGTCTCCTTCCATAGGTCCATCCTTTTTGCAGAATTCATCACATTTTCCAATTCTTCTCTTTGATGAGCTCCCAGGCTCCTTTTCTGGTTTTGGAATACCATTCTCAAGCAGTAAATTGATGCTGGATTTTGCTGATCCTGCTTCTAGTCTGCCGGCAGTGACAGGGAGGCATGGAACAATAACCATCTCATTCCCAATAGGAGCTTTTGATGCATTTTCTGATTTAGGAATATCTAATAACTGGTTAAGCTCTGCTGAGTTGTTGGAGTCGCGATGCGAATCAGTGTTCAGTGTAGAATTGGGTTCCTCGTCCAAGGCTGATCCCGAGAGACCAGGTCTTTCTTCCTGATCCATTTCTTTGCAGCTATATATTTGATCGCATGATTTTTCTGAAACTACTGCCTCAGGCTTTTCTCCATAACCAAAATAACTACCTGGAGATTTATTCAAGTCAGCATAGATGCCTGTGTTATGAGATTCATCTGCTTCAGAAGAAGGATTGGAAAGGCCACTGCTATTAGTCTTTGGTGATGCTTCTTCTGCTGCTGGGCGAATAATAACCTCTTTTTCTATCAAGTCATCAGTTCTCACTCCTACTTCCCAATTCTCCAGTTCCATTCTTTCACTAAATGCAACAACTTTGAAAATATATTCTGTACATGGAAGTAGTCCTGTTACGAGAAATCTTCTATTTGGCTTGTACAGTGTACCAGTTGGCTCGGCAGGATAGCCAACTGCATCGACTTTACGATGCCAAATCGTATAGCCAAATATCTCTTCAGATAAAGAAGGGTGATAAGTTTCACAGTCCAAAGCTATAATGAGTGATGATGATGACTTATCTTCAAATTTTATAAATTCAGATGGAACTGAAATAGCTTCTGCAAACAAAGCGCAGTTTTTAAAAGCAAGAAGAGCATAGAAACTGTAATGGTAACTCTGTAAAGTGGCTTACGCTGGAATTGCACATTTGCTGATAGAGCACGTGATGTATCTAGAGCCTCGATAGCTCGGGCACAGAGTCTTTGGACTTCAGCACCAACCGAGAGTCTGTTAACAATCCCACGACCCATGTTTTGTGGGGCAAGCTGAAGGCCAACCTCAGCTTCCAGCTTCTTCATTGCCTCATCCACAATTTCATGCAAACTTTGATATTTCTGAGTTGCACTGAGTAGCTTGTGGCTTAGGGAAACTCGATGGCAAAGCACATCAACCCTCCTAGCATCCTTTGCGATTAAGAGTTGTTTCCTCCAGCATCTGCATGAGACATGAGAAGTAATTCAGATGGTAAAGAAAAAAGTCGCATAAATTAAAACATTTTTCTTTCAAAATTGCATTCAGCCCAATAACAACTACGAATAATATTCAAAGCACACGCAACCAAGCAGGTCAAGATATTCAACGATTCATCATTTCTAACAGTACCTTTTATTACCAACCCTTTCATCAAACCTCAAGGATACTAGGAAAAATATCAAAGGATGGCACATGCAAACAAACAAATTTTTTGAACAAACACGAAGATAATGTTGTACATTATATTTTTTAATGGATACTGAAGGGAATTCTTGACGCAGAAAGAAACATACAATAAACATTAAAAGTCATCTACAAATAATTGATATATAACCTTTAGCTGAAAGTATGGAATCTCCTGCATGTGAGGGCACGCTAAGCTGAAAGAAACTCGACACAAAAATCATTAAGTGGTAAAAGAGTGCAGAAAGGCATTGCTTTGTAATGATTTTAGCTAGCTTATAATAATCAAAGATTCTAGTATTATCAAAACAAACAAGGCACAATGTTTAATGCAAGGATAATTGCAATGCACCACAATGCAAGTTCTTAATGCATGGATAATGCAAGGTTTTAATGCATGGATAATTACAAAGTAAAAACATTATTACAAGTTTACAATCTGTGGTGGGCTAATAAACAATTAGCGGTCTTTAATGATATTCAATCAATCTATGAAGTGCTTAACAAGCAAGTTGGTGAGATTTCAGCTACAAGCCAAAATTTGCAGGGGGCCTCATTAGCGTTAGGTATGAATATTTTTAGTTCAAAGAATTTTGACACAATATTTAAGAATATAGATAAGAATTTCAGAAACGAAAAAGGCTGAAAAGACCACAAAAGTCAAATTAATGGTAATTAATTTATAGGGGAAATAGCCAAAACAATCCACTTCCCATTAATTTCTTATTTTTACTTGAACAAGTTCCATAATTTGCAATAATATTCTAATCAGAATAATAAGACATGATGATGAGGACATCGAACTGCTATTTCTGTGTTTAGGTCTGTTAAGACATGAAGCCATTCAAGAAAACAACGTTGGATTAAACATTCCGCACTAATGTGATATATATGTTCATAATGGATAGCATACTAGATAATGCATGGGTAATAGTAATTTATTACTTTCATATGGTTGATGATGAAGATCCATCTGAGTTGCTGATGCCAAAGCTTAAGATTTTTGTTCGAAGTCTTGAAGAACTGTCAAACTCTACTGTGACCTGAAGGTCATCGAATTGAATCACAAAGCAAATCTGTCTTGAAAAGGTAAGGTTGTGGCATGAATCCTGCAAAATCGTGCATTTCTGAAAACTTCATGCACTAGTTACACACTTATTTTCATTTTATTTCCACATAGACCCATTTAGCATAAAAAACCCCAAGCTCAAACACCACACTAATGCCTTAAATATGTCCCGTAATGGGAGAAACTTCGCAATTAAAGCATATCATATCTTAATTTCCAAAAATAATGTATAACGCTGGTATTCTGTCCTCAGCTCTAAGAATATACATATTTCCCTTCTTCTCATAGTCTTATCTATAATCTCAACTTTAAAAAAATGCTATGCAACTCCCTTCCAATTGGACTACTTCATATTTTAGAAATTGACCGAGCTTCTTAAATCAGATATCCACTGAATAATACACTCCATTATGGCCACCAATACCATGCCTTAATTTTCCAAACAGAGCTATAGTCCAAAGTCCACTGCCATTTATCAGCTTTTCCTGTTAACCATTCGTTATCATGTTTTAATTATTCATAAATATATTCAAACTACGAACAACAATGAGCTGAGAAGTTAAGCACAGGTTGGGTCATAAGATCATCGATAAAAGTTGACCCTGAATATTAAACCACGTTCTCCACAGAGAAATAATAATGCATAAAGGAAATTCAGCACATGATATTGCTAATATAACTAAGGCTAATTGCTAGGTGATGGAGGACTCAAGGAGGCCCCTTGGAGATGGTATAGGGTTGATGATGATGATGATGATAAGAAATTAATCAAAAGATATAGCTGGTATGGAGATAATTAAGTCCAATTTTTAAGCACTTTCATAACTTAACATGCAATTTAAATTTAAATTAATTTCATTAAATTTTCTTGCAAGTTTTAAGGTTGGTTGTTGACCTAACATCAATTCTCAACCTTTCTAATTTAGGCTTAGGATCGATAAGGACAATTTTTTAGAAATTAATATGCAAAAACCTTAGAAAACTCCAACCAAATAATATATCTTAGACTTCTGGTTCAAAAGTTCAAGTATAATCACGAGGGAAAACATAAGGTTAATAATCCTTTTAAGAAACATTAAATATTTGTTAATGAGGCAAAAAATTCTTGGCAGTATTCTTGCTGATATTATTTGTTACCAGAAAATGACTATCCTATGCACTATCAAAACGACAGAACGTTCACCAGCATAAAGCTTTAGATAACATTGTAATTCATGGTTCTTCTTGGATAGTGAGTGATTGACCAGCAATTAAATGTATGAGTTACATTAGCTGAATTGCAAACATCAAGGAAAAACAAAAACACCATATGTGAGTAGCTCAAGCATCTTTTTTCAAGGACCTTATCCATGCTTCAGTGAGGACGCCCAAGAATGTCTACTTTATCCCAGTCTGGCAGGAGTGAGCTTCCTAGAGAACTCATCATATCGCACTAACCTTGGTGGATAAAAAATTATGATATTAAAAAAAGTAACATATTGGTTGAAAAAATGTATTATTGTAGTTCAATCTCACAACTAAACCATTCGATCTAAAGCTACTAGCCAATCAGCTAGCTAGTATTAACACAAACCAAAAAATATGAAAAAAGAACTCATTAGAAAGGAAAATGAATTTCCATTATAGCACTATATCACATGACCACATAGTAAACGAAGATATGTATAGTGAACCAATTGCCTTGGCACTAAAATTTAGCAAACATGGAAAAACAATGAAAGCTTTCACTACTCCAAATGGTTTACTATAAAGCACATAATTTACAAGAAAAAAACATAAATTCAACAAGACATGTGAATTCTATACACGTGAATTCTATAGCTTACCAAGCAAAAAATTCTTAACATTCTGTATTTATGAATATTATGTATTTATGTTTGCATGCATGAAAGAAAATCCAGAATATGATATATTAGTTTAGCATTGTGGGTCACAGGAGTATGAATGTTTCATCACATTGATTGAATTTCCCTTGGGAAAAAAGCGTATGAAGCTGATCCTAAAGTAATTTCACTGATTATAAACAAAATGTAGCATGAAAAATTGAGACAAGCTGGACAAATATATAGAATTGTTTAGACTAGGAAACATGACAAAGGTTTCCCTGCAAATCAGCCAAGTAAAATAGACCATGCTAATAATCGTTTAAAAAGAGAGAGTACCAGGAGTACGAAAGAAACATTTGGTATTGACTAATGAAAGCATTGAAAATACAATGCTGCGTGGATAATAAAAGGCAGGCAAAAGATATTACCCCAGCAAGCTGTTCACTCTTCTACAGTGAACACAATAATAGCTCCCATCAAGTTTTGAACACTGTCCATTATTTGCAATGCCAGTTCTTTCATCTTTCAGGGCACAGTCTAGATGACAAGATAGACGACATGTATCACCTTGACTCGAATCTTCTGAACTGCAAAACAGCCATAGGCTTGGGTCCTTGTTATCATCATACTTGTGACAGATGCAACAAGAACATCTTTTGCAAAACAGGTCCTCCAGGCTCAAAGGCGCCCGGCAAGCTACATTAAGGCACAAACGGGTACACTTTGGAGCTTCACTTTCATCGCTAAGTGATATAATGTTTGCTTCAACCATCAAACGTGAAGGGTGATCATTTTTCCTCTGCCTTTTCGCCGGGGTTTGAGGATCAAGTATGGAAGGATGCTGAGTTGAATCTGTGTCTTCTGCATACTTGCCGGACTTCTTCTTGGACACAATTTTAAATAGATTCTCTATCAGTTTCTGCTTCGTTAACCCAGTGTACTTCCTTTCCTTTCCCATCTCCACACAAAGAATCTGTAGAAGATCCCTGCGGCTCCATGTCTGTAGCTTTTCAGGGGCACTCTCAGGCCACTTGGCCAATTGCCAAACAATCTCCCTCTTTTCCTTGATGCTCAACTTTTGGCATTTTGATGGGTCTAGTACATATCCTGTTGTATAATACACGCCAAATATAATAAAAACAAGTAGCATAAGGAATAATAAATCATGAGAATTCGATAGGTTGAAATGCCATCCAAAAAAGTAGCAATAAAGCATATAAATAATTAATAGTGGGTTGATGATATTCAATTTTTTTTACAGCATGATGCACTCAGTTCACAACTGTATGTGATTAGCAAGATGCTTCATTCAATATTTATTTATTTATTTGCATGACAAACATCAAAACTTTAATATCAAATCAAGTAGCATTTAGGACACCAAATTGATTACATGACACATGAAGCCATATTTTCCTAACTCGAAATAATGTTCAGATTTGAAGCGCATGTTAGAAAGCATAGTGGATGATGATGCGTATTACAAAAAATCTTCATAAACCACTACAAATTGTTATTCCATTTTACTTAAATCTCTTTCCAGAAAATATCTACGGAGCATTTCGCTACAGGAAAAAGAAAAAAAAACAGGCTTGAAATCCAATGAATTAAGCTGTTAAAAGAAAGGAAGATGAAGAATACACATGAAATTGGACTTTCCAGGCCAACCATTAGCGCCGAGCACGACAGCTCTACAAAGGTTTACATACAAATCAGCGGATATTAAACATGAGATATGTATTCAACATTTCAAACCAAGCAAACAGAAGGTAGAATCTAATATAAACCATATACCATCCATTGAAAAGATGCTTTGTCCTTTCATGAAGAGAGAGAGGTAGAAGAGTACTAGTAGATGAAATTCCAAAGCCTAAGCGTACCCTAGCAAAGCTATAGTCCCCCTGCAATGCCTAAAACCTCACCAAAAGTAATAGCAGAAAATTGGCTTAAATGAACAAACAAACCCTCCAAAGCCCCCAAAAGATCCAATTTTGACCGCACCCAGAATGATTTCCACTGAAAATTTGATGGCGCAAGCAGATCCAGCGCATCCCGCGCAAAAAAATAACGGAGGAACGGTAAAAAACCAAGCGGCGGAAATCACAAGAAGAAAACGAAAGAAGCGCAAACCCACCGGAGAAAGGGGGATCCATGGCGGCGTGAGTCTTCTTCTCTTCTTCCTGTAATTTTCACATTACCAGAAGGGAAGAACCTCGTCTTCTCCCCTTCTGATCATCCTCAAACGCTGAGAGAAGAAAAAACTGATGAAGCCAATAATCCAATAAAATTTATTTGCAAAATAAACCTTTTTATATTCTTATAGATTACAATTGGTGTGTAGGCTTCCAATTGAACTATAGAATTGCTAGAGGATACCATGACCATGAGCACATACAACGTACCATCCAGCAATAAATTGGCACCAATCTCAAAGCTAAGTGCTGATGTTGAACGGCTAATGAAAATTTTTAATTTTTTTAAATGCTAAAAATTTCAGCATCAAAGTAATATAATAAGCCCTAATTTTTTACTTAAAAAAACTTTTACCACTCATTGTCTCAAGTATTATATTATTATTAAAAATATATAATAAAATATTAAATTTTTTATCATCACAAACATTATTATTATAGCAAAAAAATAGAAATAATTTTATTGTAATATTTAAAATGTACATATTTATAAAATCATCTAACTATTTCTTACATTCATTAAATTCTCTTATAGAATTTTAACTCACATATTTTCATATTTTTAAATTCTCAACAACTTGAATAAGAGAATTTTAATTATACGAATTTAATAAATTATATTTTAAAGATAAATATTAAATTAATAAATATGTATAATTCAAATAACATGCCAATAAATTTTTATAAAATAAATATCCAATTTTTATCTTATTTTTTTCACATTAATAAATCTATCCTTACAATACTTTAAATTATCCGCCCATTATCTTCTTCTCTTAACAGAATAGTCTTTTTTATATTACAGAAAAATAGTTCAGAGAAATTATAAGAAAATCTACAGTTTTCCTTTTCTTGAATTTTTATTTTTATTTATTTTATCTGCCCACCACTTTGCATTATTCCAAAGGATAAGTTTAAAGGAAATTTTGAAAAATGGAAAAAAATTTAATTATGATATCAAAATTAAATTTTAATCTATAGAAATATTAAGATTATTAAATATTTTTAAAAATAAAATAATATATGATTAATCAATCAAATATTACATTACATTTTACTCAATTTTATACTCTACATAGCTTTCCCACAAACAATCAACTGTCTAAAATAGAGCAAGAGTGATTCTCCACCCTTGATTGTCTTTAAAATTCGCGTATCATAAGATCACAAATGATAGGCTATCAATACATTAATATAGGAGGGATATTAAGATTTAAGTCGTGAATGAAGTTGGATGGAAATTTAATAGTAAATCTAGCGATAAATGCAAATTGTATGATATTAATTTCTTTCATATTCCTTAAAGTTTGGCGCTGCATTTATAATTTTTTAGCTTTAAGAACATTCTTTATAAATATGTCACTCTATTTTTGTGAATTGCATAAGGGGAAGGTGAACTTTTCTTATTATATAAAAATATTGTTGGAGCCTCTTTAATGCAAATAAATTTGGGATTTAGATTGCATAGAAAATATTTAAAATATATTTAGTAATGATGAGTTCAAAAATTTTGAGAAAATGCACTGTTCATCTTGATTTGTTAGTTGGGAGTCTGGACTACTAGTCAGGAGATCTTAGATTTGAAGCTTGTTTATATGTGATATATCGCCAAAAAATCATCTTGATCGGGCACGAATCTCGAGGAAAAACTCAAGTTGGAAACTTCAAAAATTAATTCAGAGACTATTTAAACTCCGATTTTAGCAAGCTTACAGTCGAACTGAGCGTCTCGGAAATACGAATCCAACAACACCAAATTCGTCTCAATCCGAGCCCAAACGAGTCCAAATCAAGTACCCAAAGTGCTGTTGGAAGCATCAAACAGCAATTTGAGTTACCAAACGGTCTCCGATTTTGACGAGCTTATAGTCGAATCGAGCGGCTCGACGAGACGAATCCAACGAGCCCAAGATCGTAGAATTCTGATATCATTAAGACCTTCAAATCCTTGATAAACGATTCACGATCAAGGGATTCAATATCGGCCGTTCATCCGGATCACTCCGTATTTGCCCCTGATCCCTCACATATTTACGGGCTATGCCACTCCAGAAAAACTATAAATAGCCCCTCATTTCTCTTAAGAGGGGACCCAAGCCAAGAAGAGAAGAAGAGAAGGAAGAGAAGAGAAGCCTAGGAGGGAATAACTCCTCCTCGACCACCGCCAGAACACCGCCGGAACTCCGCCGGAACACCACCGAAGCACCACCAGGCGTCCGAGGGACGCCGGAGCTCTGCCCGACACGGGAGCAACGTCGGAATTCTGCCCGACGCCGGAATTCTACCTGACGCCCGAGTGACGCCGGACTTCTTTCCAAGTGACGCCGGAATTCTGCCGGACACTCAAGTGACGTCGGAACTCTGCTTGTCCTTGTAACTGATACTCATTGTAATATGATCGTCCTGAATTTAAAGGACGAATCAGCCTCGTGTACTTCAAACAACACTAGTGGAACTCTTTCAACTGGGCGTGGCCCCGTGGTTTTTTCCCTTTCCAGGGTTTTCCACGTAAAAATCCTGGTGTTACTATTTCGATTCTGTTTGTGTGCTGGATATACGTACAACGCTGAGACGGAAAATTAAAATCTATCGCCGCGTATATTTGAGTCCGCAACAATATGAATTGGGTGTGAGTTTAAGGCTTTGTTTGCGACGATTTTCTTGTTGTTTCTTAAAGCAACTTTCTAATAGAAAAATTTTAATTTTTTTACTAAAAAACTACTTTAAAAAGCAACAAAAAAGTCATCCCAAACGAAGCCTAAATTTAATGGCTCAAATGTCAAAAAAAAAAAGAAA
Source organism: Dendrobium chrysotoxum (assembly GCA_019925795.1). NCBI lineage: Eukaryota > Viridiplantae > Streptophyta > Magnoliopsida > Asparagales > Orchidaceae > Dendrobium > Dendrobium chrysotoxum. The sequence goes on from CM034307.1 coordinate 57,200,168, forward strand.
TTATGAATAAAATCAGATTTAAAAAAAATAAAATAGGCTTGAATTAATTTGGTTCCAAAAATGAAAATCCAATAAATAAAAAATTATTTGAAATCGATTAAAAAAATTCATTTTATAGGTGAAATTTATTTAATTATTGTTTTTGAAAAAATATGAAATTCGATATGTTTCTAATTAAATAATTATAAATTCATGAGGAATTTCCTTAAACGAAGAATACCTTTTAATTATCATTAATATATGAAAGTCGCTATCAAATCATTAAATTTCATAGGTGAGAGAACTAAGCCATGTATGTGATCCATAACAATAAAATGCAAACATAAACAAGCTCATTTTTTTTAATTTTTATTATCAAAGTTAGGGTCAGTTTAGTAGGATCATAGCTTTTGTAAAGATGATTGTGAAATTATTATTGTGAGAAAAATAATTTTTTGAAACTTACTGTAAAAAATAACTTACTAGCACATAAGTTTTTTGAAAGTAGCGAAATAGTAATAACTAAATATAATTGTGATAACGATATTCAAAGCAAAGCAATAAGAAAATTATCTCAAACATATCCTTAATTTTTATTCTTCAATTGTTTGTATAGAGAAAGATAATTTAAAGAGAAAGGGTTATTCCCCTTAATTTTCTATTACAAGCTTTATACCGTGTGTGTGTATGCGCGCACACACACACAAAATAGTGAAGAAAAAAGAAAATGAATTAAATACATATCGATATGTCACCAAAAATCTCCTTTATGGTGCGCGAATCTTGATGCATATCTAAACTGGAAACTTGCAAAATTGAATTTGGGGCCATCCGAAGTCTAATTTTAGTAAACTTATAGTAAAATTGAATGTTTCAATGAGGTGAACTGAACGACACTAAAATTGGTCCAAATGGGGCTGAATCAGAGACCGAAGTATATTTAAAAGCTTCAAAGAATTAATTGGTCTCTTCGACCTCTGTTGCCCGACAATGCTCCCTTCGATCTCCGTCATTTGAATATGCTCTCTTCGACATCCGTCGCTTGCTGACTACAATATCTCTGACCTCCGTTGCCCACACAACTAGTGTCCCTTCGACCTTCGTCACCTGCCAACTACAGTCCCTCCAACCTCTGTCACTCGACAATGGTCCCTTCGATCTCAGTTACCTGACTATGGTCTCTTCGACCTCCGTTGCCCGACTAATGTCCTTTCGACCTCTATCAACTGACAATGGTCCCCTCTACCTTAGTTGCCCGACTACAGTCCCTCCGAACATCGTTTCCTGACTACGATCTCTCTGACCACCATCACTCATCGATTAGGTCCCTCCAACCTCCATCACCGGTCAACTACGACTCCTCCAACCTTTGTCACTCGACAACAATCCCCTCGACCTAAGTCACTCAACTACTATCCTACGACCTCCATCACCCGACTACGATCACTTCGACCACCGTCAGTTGCAGACTACGATCCCTCTGACCTTTGTCGCCCTCCTACGATTCTACCGACCAAACGACAAGCCAATGCTCTCTTAAAATAATTCTCATGCAATTGGATTCTTTCCAACTCTAACGGTATAATATGCTCCACATGATGTATATTTACTCGTTGTGTCAATGCCTTCCCCTGAGGAAGGACATCTTTTGTAACCAATAACAAACACTAGTAGAATTATTTTAACTGGACAATGCCCAATCGTTTTCCTTTTTCTAGGGTTTTGACGTTACAATTCTAGTGTCTCTTATGACTCTTGCACCCCTGTTTCTTATCTGTGTGTGTATTGAATCTTCATATAAAGTTAGGATGCTAACCATACATCCCTTGTTAGGATCTTGAATGAGGAAGAAGCTCTTCCTTCTTGAGCTTCTTGGGAGTGGGGAGAGAGAGGGAAGGGAATAGGGAGAGAATTGAAATCAGAGATGATTTATTGCTTAATCATACCTTCCTTTTACAGCCTATTGCTCTTATTTAAAGACAATAATGGCTACACAAAGTAGCACACCAAAGGCAATACAAGCTATTCAAGAAACTAAAGAAAATAAAAAAGAGAAACTAACTAAAATGTGTACCAATATTCAACATCCCTCTACTGCCGTGAATGTTTCGGCACACAAGACATAATTGAATGAAAGGAAATCAAAAGGAAAGTGAATTAATACCCATAATGAATGTCAATTTAATACATAAACTTAATGAAAGGATATTAAAAGGAAAGTGGATTAACACCTGTATTGAATGTCAATTTAATATATAGACTAAAAGAAAGAAATTGAAAATAAGAAATTTATTTATTTATTTTCTTTAATATACCCCCTCAAGATGGAGTCATGTGAGATGACATAAATCTTTACACATAGATTTTTGTGTCCATGACGAGAAAGAAGCTTAGCTTGAGCATCGATAAGTTGATCATTAGATGACACATGAGAGACACGAATGTCAAGTATGGTGGGCATGTTGGTGGGAGACATGGGCGTTGTAACGTCATTTGAATTTTTCATATTTGTTAGTTCTAAAAGGTCTTGAATATATTTGTGTTGGGATAAGAAAAAGATCTTTAGTGGAGGGTATATATGACTTTGACACCGAGAAAATATGAGAGATAGCTAAGATCTTGATGAAGAGTTTTGTGAAATGTTGGTTGGTTGCCTATTTAAGAAGAGATTCATTATTAACTGTGAGAATGATGTAGTCTTCATATACCGGGAGATAATGTTAGGCGTGCCATTGAGTAAATGAACAACAATGTGTTTGTCTTTGAATTAACAAAGCCCATAGATATGAGAAAGAGGCGAAGCTATTGGTACCAAGCACGGGGTGCTTGTTTGAGATCATATATAGCTCTTTGTAGGTGGCACACGCAAGTGTGGTTACTAGGATCATGATATCACAACCCAACTTAATATAAAGCATATATAAAATCTGTCATATCAAGTTTGATTGTAATAGATCAAGCCTAAGATCCAATTTGAAGGAATTATTTAGATTTATTTAATTATTAACTAACAACATATCTATTATTTAACTTCCAATAACTAAAAAATATGCTCATCATAAATTTTCTTTCATTAGTGTATATACAATAAAATCTCTACAACACAATACATATCTACAGTTAGAGATAAAATAGAAAAAAAAAAAGCAATGACCGTATAAAATCGATAAACAAGAAATAAATACTTATATAGACTCAGACAATCAAATCCTACAATCTCAACCATTCAACCGGTTTCTTACACTTTCCCTAACTTGAAATAGAATATAGAACACAACTCACACCTAAATTATTTTTTTTTAAATCAGATTTTATTTATAATATCTAATAATTTTTTGTTTGTTAGATAGAGATTTGATACAAGTTCTATTTGAAATCATTCACCCTAAATATATAAATTTATATATTTTTAATTAATTTTCTCAAAATTTTCAAACTCATCATGATCAAATATATCAAAAATATTTTCTATCGCAATTCGCAATGTAAATCCGAAATTTATTTGCATTAAAGAGGCTCCACCAATATTTTTATTTTAAGAAAAGTTCACCTTTGGTTTGTCCAATTCACAAACACAGAGTTCCACATTTAGAAAGAATGTTCTTAAAGCAAAATATTATAGAGATGAAGCACCAAACTTTAAGGAATATAAAAGAAATTAATATCATACACTTTGCATTTATCACTATATTTACTACTACATTTCCATCCAACTTCACAACTTAAATCCTAATATCCCTCCGATATTAATGTCTTGATAGCCTCATTTGTGATCTTATGATACACGACTTTTAAAGACAATCAAGGGTGGAGAATCACTCTTGCTCTATTTTAAGAGAAATTATTACGTGCGGAGTTCGAACATAGAGTTGTGTCTGGATTCCAATCAAATGTGAACGTACATTTGGCCAATATATAATTTTTATATTATTGCATATTTACTGAATATTTATTATGTATTAGTTGTATATTGATTGTGTATTTAATACACAATCAATATATAATATACAGTAAATACATAGTTAATATATAATAATATAAAAAAAAGTGTATTGACCATTAGTTAGTGTGTATTATTAATATGTCCCTATTTGATTGGAGTCTGAACGTAACTCTACACGTACAAATTTCACACATAATAATTTCTCTTAATTTAGGCAATTATATATTTGTGGGGAAGTTATGTAGAGTTACTTGTTTGTGGGGAAGTTATGTAGAGAATGTAATATAAAATTTGATTGATTAATTATATATTATTTTATTATAAAAATATTTAATAATCTTAAGATTTTTATCGATGAAATTTAAAATTTGATATTCTGTTTAAAATATTTTTCCGTTAAAATTGTTGGGGGAGAAATATTTTTATTTTTTATTTTTTGCATGTTCAGAAAACTTCTTTTTTTTTTTATGATTGCTGCAATTATTTTTCTTGGAACTGCAAAAAAAATTTAAAGAATTTCCCTTAAACTTATCCTTTGGATTAATGCAAAGTGGTGCACAGATAAAAAAATAAATAAATAATAAAAAATTAAGAAAATGAAATCTGCAGATATTCTTATAATTTCTGTCAACTTTTTTTCTGTAATATAAAAAAGACGGAGAAGTTAAAACTTAAAAGTAATGTAAGGAATAAGGATAGGTTTGTTGATGTGAAAAAAATAAGATAAATTTTGGATATTTATTTTATAAAAAAATTATACGCATGTTATTTGAATATACATATTTATTAATGTAATATTTCCCTTAAAAATTAAATTTGTTAAAATCATATATTTAAAAAATCTGTTATTCAAATTGTTGAGAATTTAAAAATATGTATATATATCAGTTAAAATTTTATTATGAATTTTGATATTTATAAGAGAATTTAATGAATGAAAGCATTACTTAGATGATTTTATAAATATATTGTTGCGTCCTAAAATATTCACGGCGGTAGAGAAATATAAAATTTAGTGTTCTAATTTTGTACGAGAATCCAGCATACAAACAAATGTAAGAGATTGATACATTAGTAATAAGAGAAATCAAGAATTTTTATATAAAAAACTCTGAAAAGGGAAAAAATTACGGGGCCTTGCCAGTTGAAATGATTCTACTAGTATTGATGATTGATCATAAATGATGCTCGGCGGAGGGCGTTGGCTCAATGTAGCAAATACGCATCATATATAACATATAACATAGTCGAAGAATGGCATGATAGTTGCTTTGAAGAGAGTGTTGGTCTATTCATTTGATTAGTAGGATGATAGTCGTCGGGCGACAGTGGTCGGAGAGAGAGTAGTCAGCATGCGAGGTGGTTAAAAAGATGATAGTCAACGGGCGACAATGGTTGAAAGGACCGTAGTCGGCCGATGATAATGGTCAGAGGGGCTGTAGTCGGCGGGCGACGATGGTCGGAGAAGCAGTAGTCGACGGCCGATAGTGGTCGGAAGGATCGTAGTCGGCGAGCAAAGCTGCTCGGAATGGCTGTAGTCGGCAGGCGACGATGGTCGGAGGAAGGCTCGTTAGTGGCTTCCATATGCAAGCACGACGACGATGGTCGACCATAGGTTCAACGGCAGTAGCTTGGTGGTACAAATTTGTCGGCGGTGGTGTCAAGGTCGAGCTTCAGCCTCAGAACTCTTCCTTCTCCCTCTCTCTTTCTCCCCCTTTCATGAAAAGAATGAGGTCTATTTATAAATTTTTGAGAGTGATATATCATGTAAAGATGGAGAAGATCGATGGCATGTTCGGAGTGTTTTAATGGACAACTCATATCCCTTAGATTGTGAATCGTTTATCAAGCATTTGAGTGCCCAAATGATGTTAGAATTAGGCGATCTTGGGCTTGTTGGATTCATCTTGTCGAGCCGCTCGATTCGACTATAAACATGTTATATTTGGATATCAGTTGGTCATCCAATTTATAATTTGAACATTATAAAAGTGCTTCGGGCCCTTGATTTGGGCCCATTGGGTCTCGAATTGGACCGGATTTGATGTTGTTAGGTTCGTCTCTTCGAGACATTCACTTTGACTATAAGTTTGCTGTAATCGGAGTTCGGATGATCATGAATTTAATTTTCAAAACTTTCATTTCTCATTTGCATGGAGATTTGTGTCCAATCAAGATGAATTTTTGGTAACATATCATATATTAATTTTAAATATTACAATAAAATTATCTCTACCTTTTGGTTAGAATAATAATGTTTTGTCAATGGTAAAAGTTTTAATATCTTAATATATATTTTTAATAAAAACATAATACACGAGAAAAAGAGTGGTAAAAGTTTTTTTTTAATTGCAACATTAGGGCTTATTATATTACTATGATGCTGAAATTTTAAGCATTTAAAAGAATTAAAAAAAATTTCATTAGCCGTTCAACATCACCGCATAGCGTTGAGATTGGTGCATACTTATTCCTGGATGGTCCGTAGGATGTGCTCATGGACATAGAATCCTCCAGCAATTCTATAGTTCAATTGAAAGCCTATATACCAATTGTAATCTATAAGAATATAAAAAAGGGTTAGTTTGCAAATAAAATTTATTGGAATGGATTATTGGCTACATCAGTTTCTTTTCTTCTCCTCTCAGCGTTTGAGGACGATCAAAAGCGTAGAAGACTAGATTCTTCCCTTCTGGAATGTGAAAATTACAGGAAGAAGAGAAGAAGACCCACGCCGCCTTGGATCCCCCTTTCTTCGGTGGGTTTCCGCTTCTGTAGATATTCTTATAATTTCTCTGAATTTTTTTTTCTGTAAAATAAAAAGGGCTATTTTGTTATGAAAAGATAATGGAAAGATAAGTTAAAGTATTGAAAGGATTTGTTGGTGTGAAAAAAATAAGATAAATTTTGCATATTTATTTTATAAAAAAATTATACGCATGTTATCTGAATTATACATATTTATTAATTTAATATTTATCTTAAAAATATAATTTATATATCAGTTAAAATTCTATTATGAATTTTGATATTTATAAAAAAATTTAATGTATATTACAATAAAATTATTTATATATTTTTTACGAGAATAACAATGTTTTTTTCCAAGGATAAAAATTTAATATCTTAATAAATTTTTTAATATACTTGAGAAAGTGAGCGGTGAAAAATTAGGGCTAAATATAATTTTAATTGTAACTTAAAAAGCAAAGAAGTAAGAAAGTCGTATCAAATATACTCTTAATTTATATTCTTCAATTTGCTAGATCAATAGGCTTCGTTTGAGATAACTTTTTGTCATTATTTTTTTGTTATTTCAAAAATAATTTGTACTAAAAAGGTGCCGTAGTTTGTCCCAAATCAAGCCTTAGGCTTCGTTTGGGACGACTTTTTTATTACTTTTTAAAACAAACTTTTAGTATAAGAAGCAGAAAAAAAGCCGTCCCAAACGGAGCCTTAATCTCATGGAAGGATGGATCAAAATCTTGAACTCACGGCTCCATTTGGCAAAAAATAAAAAAATAAAAAAATTTATAGAAATTAGAATTAATATAAAAAATGATATAAAGAATGGTCAAATGGGGAGAAGAGGAAAAGAGGGATTTGTGTTGTAAGACGCAATTGGAGGAGAAGTTTGGTGTATTAGCTACTTAACAAAAGCCCCCACATGGGAGATTCTAATATGATTGATACCCCGTGGTTTTGCTTCCCATAGCTTCCAATGCGCGTCTTATATTTACATGATTTGTGGGGCTATGAGGAGCTTTCCGTATCTTGATTTATTATTTTTCCATATTTCTTCAACACCATATTTTTTGCAAAGTTGATGATGACATATTTGCTACAATTTCTCTCTCAACACCGTATCTTGATTTAATTTACTTGTTTTCTCTAATACTTTGTGAGGCAATGAAAGTATTTTATTTTTATGTTTTAGAGTTTTTTTTTTAATTAAGAGTGTTTGGAACAGCTTTCTAGATGATGCTTTGCTTTTTAGATAACAATCATAATTTATTTGTTTACTGCTTTCTTATTATCTTATATAAATTCTTTTCATTTAAAGCTGCTTTTTGCAGTCATATTAGAAGCAATTTCAAAACCGACTTCATAAAATACTACAGTAGGCCCAAACAGACTTTAAGATTTCGTTTGGGACGGCTTTTTACTATTTCTTAAAGTAATTTTCTAGTATAAATATTTTACTAAAAAAACTGCTTTAAGAAACAGTAAAAAAGTCGTCCCAAACGAAGTCTAAATTGTATTTTTTCACATAATTTTTTGTTTTTTTTTTATTTTAATTAAAAAAATCATTTTATGTCTTGATAATAGGAAGGGAATGTTCCAATGTTAGAAAGATTATAGATTCCTAATCAATTAATTAATAAGTTTGCAATTAAGATAGAGAAAGAGAGAGAGAGAGAGAGAATGTTGTCATTTATGAGAGGAAATATATATATAGAGATTGAATTAGAAAAAAATAATCATATGAATCTTAAGTTTAGGGTGAATAAAGAAATGGCATCAGATCTTAATATTACAAAAGTAGTTCAAATATTGACATCACCAACTCAGAAACATCACACTGCTCTCATAATCATAAACATTTTAATTAATATAATTAGAGCAGTCAATACGTTTTTCAATGTTAGAAGATTTGGAAAGCTCTAATTTTTCGATTTGACATCCAAAAAATGTATATATTATAATAAGGTTCCAATTAATTATTTTAAGGGTTAGTTTTATAAAAAATCTTAGCATCACTGGTTTTTATTTTTATTTTTATTGTATCATTATTTTATTAATTACTATGGCAGTTGGTAATTAGCAACGGCACTTTCGCACGACTTTCGCATATCATTTTCGTTAAGAACTACGGTAGTGTAGTTAGTAATCTCCAATATTGACACTTTCTCACGATCTTCGCCTTTCATTTTCGTTTATTTTTCTTTATTTTGATCGCAAGCTGTACAGTTTATATATATATATATATATATATAATATGAAGATTAGCGATCTTGTAATGAGAACTTGGCTTATTTATAAAAAAATTATTATTATATTAATCCTAATTATTTGAGGCCAGATTTGTAAATGTTTATCTTCCGATCATCAAAGCCTTTCATGAGGTCCTGGTTGGGTACCGAGGCTTCTCCCACCCACTCTCATCCATGGTGACTTTTGGGATGCCGTACTCACCCACACCCACCCATTTTGTACGTTTTTTGAATGCAGTCTGCCACAGATTGATGGCCTTGAGTCTTGTTACCTTTTGCTTTGACTGCAAACTTTCAAGCCGCATATCAGAATTTATCGTGGTCGTAGCGCAGTTCAGTGTTGCGCACTGCGTAGTGAGGATTGCGGTAATATACGGCATACGGTGATTAGCAATGTAAATCATTTTATCTCCCGATGTTGAGTACCCACCCATATCCGCCCATGAGGCCATGGGCGTACCCATACCCACCCATGAGGCCATGAGGGTATGGATGGGTATGTGGGTGAGTGTAGTTATGGGTATCCAATACAGGGCTCTGCCAATCATTCTTTGTGGGAGCTAACTATTTTCTAAAATATTTTTTTTAAAAATTATTCATATTATCTTAAGTCTAATCCTTGTTATTTCTATTTTTTACAAAACTATTTTATTTATTTTTAATAGGTGTTTTTTTTAAATATATGTCTAAATTTTGTCTAAATGATAATCCCACAGTACTTCGTACATAACCATTCTTGAACTTATCATTTAAATTTAGAATGAATTTAAATTCAATATAATAACGCAAATATGGAAAGAAATGTTATTTCTTTTATGGAAAGATTGTGTCATCAACATTTTCAATTAAGGTCAGAATATCAAGGATTTATTCTATTTCCAATCGAGCAATTTGTATTAAGGTCAGAGTATTAGTTTATAGTATCAATTAAATATTTTTATTTTTTATTTTTCATAAATGCTCACTGATTAATACATTAAAGCACTCGTTTTTGGAAAACCTTTATAAGCATCTTTCTAATGATATGAAATTTAATGATGCATTGTTGATGTAAAATTCAAATTTATTTAATCACTTCACAACTATTTTAATTAAAATAATATTTATTGATCCATCATTCAAATTTATAAAGACTTGAAAATATTATTAGAATATATTTGACATATTTTATTTCTACTAAATTAATTATTTATAAATAATAATAATAATAATAATATTTTTATAATTGAAACTTAAAATAACAGAAGTGTAAGTCAATCAAATAAAAATAGTACATTTACATTAATTAGTTTATTATTCACCAGTTGGCATTGGGGCCTTAGAATCACAACACCACAAATGTCATAACAATGCAACAGAGAAAGCTGTCAAATATGAAATTCTTTGAAAAAATAATAATAAATTTTTGGATTATATATTTGTTATTTTATGAGTTAAATGTTTTTAAATTTCTCTCACCTCTGATTTTACATATGTCATGAAAGAAGTAATATTGGCACATCATCATATGTGTCATGCACAAAGGTTTGGTAAAATTTGTATGAAAAAAATAGTACAAAGCACTATAAGACAAGTGATTGCTTATTAATTCATAAAATTTTAATATTTTTTTACAAGCTATTTACATAATGCTAAGTAGGATATAATTATCATTAAAGTATTTTTTTAAGACTATATGATATTGAAGAGGTGTGATGAGAACAATGCTAAGATTAATCCAACAACTATTTTGTTTTAAGGCTTAAGAAATAAAGCAACTATCACTTTTTTTACAAAGGAGAGGACAAACACTAAAAGAATAAATGATCAAAATATTGTTAGACAAATTAACAAGAGGAGTACAAATTCAGACAGTAAGTGAGGAGTATTACACAAAAAATAACAATGTCTCATCTTACAGTAGTAAGCTTTTGGAGTTTGAGACTTGATACGTCATTAAAAAATTATCTTGATCAGGCACGAATCTCGAGGCAAAATCAAGGTGAAAACTTCCAAAATTAAAATTGGGATCATCCAAACTCCGATTTCAGTGAACTTACAGTCAAACTGAACGTCTCGGAAATACGAACCCAACGACACCATATTCAACCCAATCCGAGCCCAAATGGGTCCAAATCAAGTTTCTGAAGCACTGTTGGAAAGTTCAAATCATAATTTGGATTACCAAACGGTCTCCAAATGTGACATGCTTATAGTCGAATCGAGCGTCTCGACGAGACGAATCCAACGAGCCCAAGATCGCCAAATTCCGACATCATTAAGACCTTCAAATGTCCAGCGAATAGTCTATGATCAAAGGATTCAAGATCGACCGTCCATTCAAACCACTCCCTAACTACCCCGGATCTTCCACCTATTTACAGGCCATGCCACTCACGAAAATCTATAAATAGAGACCCCATTTCTCATGAAAAGGGACCTAATCCTAAGAGAGAGCTCTTGCCTCCTTGCTCCTCCTCGACCACCGCCAGAGTTCCGCCGGACCACCGCTTGACGCCGTTGCTCCGCCGGACCACCACCTGAGGCGGTGCACTTCGCCGGACCACCACCTGAGGCCCTGCACTTCGCCGGACCACCACCTGAGGCCCTGCACTTCGCCGGACCACCACCTGAGGCCCTGCTCTTCGCCAGACCACCACCTGAGGCCCTGCTCTTCGCCGGACCACCACCTGAGGCCCTGCACTTCGCCGGACCACCACCTGAGGCCCTGCACTTCGTCGGACCACCACCTGAGGCCCTGCTCTTCGCCGGACCACCACCTAAGGCCCTGCTCTTCGCCGAACCACCACCTGAGGTCCTGCTCTCCGCCGGACCACCACCCGAGGCCTTGCACTTCGCCGGACCACCACCCGAGGCCCTGCTCTTTGCCGGACCACCGCCTGACGCCGGAGTTCCGCCAGACCACCATTTAACATCCTCAACTCTGCCTGATAACTACCTAGGGCCCGACATTCTACCAGACCACCGGGAGACCCCGAAGTTCTGCCAGCAGAACCTTAGGCCTTTAAAAGCCTCTAACTTTCACCCTACGGGTGATACTTGTAGTCTGATCGCCCTTGGAGGCGAGTCAGCCCCCTGTAATCTACTCAAGTTCTAGTGGAATCATTTCAACTGGGCCAGGCCCCACAGTTTTTACCCATTTTAGGATTTTTCACGTAAAAATCTTGTGTTCTCTGTGTGTGGGCTGGATATCCGTACAACGCTAAGACGTAGTATTTTAACTCTATCGCCGCGTATATTCTAGCCCGTAACAGTTTGACGCCATCTGTGGGAAACAAATCCCACTATCCTAAGCACCACTTTGATGGCCAACAGGCGTAGCAATCACATCTTGGGAGCCTCCCGCTCCAATTCACATCAATCTCGGAATCAATCCCTGAATCAGATACATCAGACATCTGCCTCTTTTCAGCCTGGTGGCCTAAACCCTACCGGAGAAGGGACTTCAGGACCGTCCCTGGAAGATCGCATTCAAAGGATGGAGGATTCCCAGAAGGAGATCCTTCAATTCCTAAGAGAGACCCGACAACCTACACTAGCACCCCCTGATGAGGTTCTGCTCCCCCGGGATCCACCACGGGTTGATGATGTTCCACCGGAACATCCCCATGTCGAATTTCCCCTTCCTCCGCCAAGGAGACATCCTCCGACACACCAAGACAATGAACTTGATGACACAGCAAGCTCTACACATCCTTCACACGCAGGGCAGCAACCTCGTATTCCTCCAGGCATACCCGAGGACTTAGCCCCACCACATATTGCTGGACTCCCTCGCAATGTCCTACGACATGAACTACGAAGATTGGTTCAGGAAGAGTTCCCCGCGGGAGGTGCAAGATAATCTCTTCATCAGCGGGACTTCCAGGAGTTATCACCCCTAACTGAAGCCATCCTTCAACATCCCATTCCGGCGAGATTCAAACTACCGAACATCGATCCCTACGACGGGACAACTGACCCGTACGAGCATATCGATCACTATAGAACCATCATGCATATCCAACGAGTCTCAGACGCGCTCCTCTGTCAGGTCTTTCCTTCCACCCTCAAAGGGCAAGCTCGAGCATGGTTCTATTCACTTCCAGCAGGAACCATTCCAATGTTCGTCAAATTAGTCAAAGTGTTTGTCGAATAATTTGTCGTCAATCGGAGAATTACTAAGGACTCTTCTCACCTCTCGGGGATCCGCCAGAATGAAAGTGAGTCCCTCAAGGAATACTTTCAGAGATTTTCTACTAAAGCTCGTCAAATTCAAGGAGTAGATCCCGAGTTACTTAGAGGCATTTTCCTCGGAGGGCTTCGTCCGGGCCCCTTCTACTCAGCACTTATGCGCGACACGGTCCCTTCGTATGCCGAACTGATCCATCGTGTGGAAGCATAAATATCAGCAGATGAAGCTATTAGTGCCCACAGAAAGCAATTTGAATAAATTTCTGAAAAGCGCAAAGCCCCTACAATGGAGGACTCATCCTCACAACGAAAGAAAAACTTCTCTCCTAGACCCCCAGTACCACGACGTGAGTTTCGACAGGATGAGGAGTATACACCACTCAATGCCTCTCGATCGAATGTGTTGATGGCCATCCGAGATCAGGAAAATATTAAGTGGCCTAATCCTTTGAAGTTGAACGTAGGAAATCAAGATCAATACTGTCATTTCCACCGTAGTCGTGGACACACTATTGAAGCTTGCAAACAACTAAAGGATGAGATTGAGAGGATGATCCGACAAGGATATCTCCGTCAATTCATCCAAAGCCCACCGACTCGAGATGATGCTGGGGGGCAAAAAGCAGCAACAACAAAGACAACCATTGAATAACATTTAGATGGTTGGTGAGATCAAATGATCACACAGTGTATACATTCGTATTAGTAATAGTAATCATCTTGTTTTATTGTGCCTCTTTCAAGCAGTATGTTGCTCTGATATTTTCTTTCCAAGTCAAGCAGTGTTGTCCTTATACGTATATCTTATGTGTTTAACATGGTGTAACACTTATATCCCTAGATTGTACTAGGAAGTTGTTATATTATCCTACATAATATGGTGATGTGTTGTGCATTCCATTTGATAGTATCTGCTTCTTTAGAAGGGATTAAAAATGATGACAGTAGAAAACTACTAACAAATATAGTCTCCTAATCCCTGATTCGAGAAATACATGATCTTTATTATGTCTCGATTATTGGACGATCAATCCCAAGGGGATTCGATCTCGACCTCTTCCACACAGGTTAATGTCATCGAGCAGGGCTCAGACATACAACCTCGGATAGGTCATACATCCTTGGTGGATTCTCTCGACCTCTTCCACACATGTTAACGTCATCGAGCAGGGCTCTGACATACAACCTCAGATAGGTCATACATTCTTGATGGATTCTCTCAACCTCTTCCACACAGGTTAACGTCATCGAGCAAGGCTCTGACATACAACCTCGGATAGGTTATACATCCTTAGTGGATTCCCTCGAACTCTCCCGTACTAGTTAATGTCATCAAAAAAGGACTATGACGTACAACCTCAGAAAGGTCACACATCTTTGGTGGATGCTATTGACCTACGCTCTTCTACCAGATGTGGGACTTCTGCCCTTCATCGGACCCTCGTCAGATTTCTACCAGACGCTGAACTCCTCCCCGACGTCGGACTTCTGCCCGTCGTCGGACCCTCGTCGGATATCTACCCGACGCCGTATTTCTATTCGACGCCGAGCTTCCTCCCGTTGAAGGACTTCTGCTCGTCACGGGACTTTCATCAGACTTCTGCTCGACGCTGAGCTTCCTCCAGTTAAAGGGCTTCTGCCCGTCGCAGGACATTCGTTGGACTTCTGCTCGACGCTAAGCTTCCTCCAGTTAAAGGGCTTCTGCCCGTTGCGGGACATTCGTCAGACTTCTGTCCGACGCCGAGCTTCCTCCCGTTGAAGGACTTCTGAACGTCGCGGGACATTCGTCGACTACTGCCCGACACCGAGTTTCCTCCCGTTGAAGGACTTCTGTCCGTCGCGGGACATTCGTCGGACTTCTGCCCGACACCGAGCTTCCTCCCGTTGAAGGACTTCTGTCCGTCGCGGGACATTCGTCGGACTTCTGCCCGACATCGAGCTTCCTCCCGTTGAAGGACTTATGTCCGTCGCGAGACATTCGTCGGACTATTGCCCGACACCGAGTTTCCTCCCGTTGAAGGACTTCTGTCCGTCGCGGGACATTCGTCGGACTTGTGCCCGACACCGAGTTTCCTCTAGTTGAAGGACTTCTGTTAGTCACAGGACTTTCGTCGGACTCCTGCCCGACGCCGAGCTTCCTCCCGTTGAAGGACTTCTGCCCGTCACGAGACATTCGTCGGACTCCTGCCCGACGTCGAGCTTCCTCCCGTTGAAGGACTTCTGCCCGTCGCGGGACATTCGTCGGACTCCTGCCCGACGCCGAGCTTCCTCCCGTTGAAGGACTTCTGCCCGTCGCGAGTCATTCGTCAAACTTCTGCCTGACGCCAGAGTTCTGCCCGTCGCCGGACCCTCGTCGGACTTCGACCCGACGCTGAATTTCTACCCGACGTCGGACTTCTGCTCGTCACCGGACCCTCGTTAGGGTTCTACCCGATCCCGAACTTCTGCCCGACGCCGGACTTCTGCCCGTCGTCGGACCCTCGTCGGAGTTCTATCCGATGCTGGATTTCTACCAAACGCTGTACTTCTACTCGTTGTCAGATTTCTGTCGCTGGACCCTCGTCGGACTTCTACCCGATGATGAAGTTTTACCCGACGCCAGACTTCTGCCCGCCGTCGGACCCTCGTCGTACTTCTACCCGACGCCGGACTTCTGCCCTTCGTCGGACCCTCGTCGGATTCCTACCTGACGCTGAACTTCTGCCCGACGCTGAACTTCTACCCGATGTCGGACTTCTGCCCTTCGTCGGACCCTTGTCGGAGTCCTACCCGACGCTGAACTTCTACCCGACGCCGGACTTCTGCTCGTCGTCGGACCCTCGTCGCAGTCCTACCCGACGCTGAACTTCTACCCGACACCGGACTTCTGCCCTTCGTCAGACCCTCGTCGGACTTCTACACGACACTGGACTTCTGCCCTTCGTCGAACCCTCGTCGGAGTCCTACCTGACGCTGAAATTCTACCCGACGTCGGACTTCTGCCCGTCGCCGGACCCTCGTCGGGCTCCTCCCCGATACTGAACTTCTACCCGACATCGGACTTTTGCCCTTTGTCCGACCCTCGTCAGATTCCTACCCGACGCTAAGTTTCAATACGTCGTCGGACTTCTACCCATCACCAGACTTCTTCCCAACATCGGACTTCCTTCCGTTCCCAGACTTCCACCGACTAACGTCAGACCTCCGCAAGATTGCTAAAAGAAAGAGGAGAAGACTCCTGCTCAGTGAGGGGCCCTAGACCGCACAGGGGATACCACCTGAAATGGCATAGGGGAATGCCTCAGCGTGAGGGAGAGAAGAACAATGAGGAGAAGACTCCTGCTCAGTGAGGGGCCCTAGACCGGCACATGGGATACCACCTGAAATGGCCTAGGGGAATGCCTCAGCGTGAGGGAGAAATGAAGAAAAGCGGAAGGAATTTCCTTCTTGCAGAGAAGGGCCCTGGGACTGTACAGGGGATGCCGCCTGTGCCGGGCCAGGGGAAGGCCTCAAATGAAAGAGAGGAAGACAGAAGGGGAGAAGGGCGGAAGCGAAGGGCCTTCTTCTTACAGAGAGGGGCCCTGGCCTGCACAAGGGGATACCGCCTGTGCAGGGCCAGGGGAAGGCCTCACATGAGAGAAGAAGGGGAGAAGGGCGGAAGCGAAGGGCCTTCTTCTTGCAGAGAGGGGCCCTGGCCTGGACAGGGGATACCGCCTATGCAGAGCCAGGGGAAGGCCTCACATGAGAGAAGAAGGGGAGAGGAGAAGAGAGGTGCAAGGATTAAGGCCTAAGGGGGGGTCTATTTATAGTTAAAGAGGGGGCGTTTTGGGAATTTTCAAAAAAAAAAAAGATAAATTTTTTTTAAATTAAATAAAAAATAAATAATATATATATATATAATTATTATTTTATTTTCTGTAAAAAAAAAATGGCGGTTAGCCGAACCGCCGGCTAACCGCAGCCAACCGCTGCGGTTGGCACAACGGCTAGAGCCCGGACCGCGCGGGCAGCGCGGTCAGCAGTCGGCGGCTCCGGGCAGAAGCCGGGCAAGTGCCTCGGCTCACGGTGCGCGGGCAGGCGGGTAGCACTGCTGGCGCACGGGCAAACGCGGGCGCGCGGAGCAGCGCAGAGGCGCAGCGCGGCGGGCGGCCGGCGGCGGATAGCCCACCCCGACCCATTTTCGGGACCGATTTCGGGCCCGAAAATGTCAAATCGGACATTTTTTGGGTCCCCGGGACCATTTTTCGACGTTCCTGACTCAATTTTGGCACTTTTAAGGCCATTCGAGACCTCTACACCCAAGATCGGATTTTTGCAAACTTCAAATTGCACGAAAAAATTCCCCGAAGACTGTGATGCATATTTTCGGATTTCTGGAGCTTCGATGTCCGAAAATAGGGGGGCAACTGATACGTCATTAAAAAATTATCTTGATCGGGCACGAATCTCGAGGCAAAATCAAGTTGGAAACTTCCGAAATTAAAATTGGGATCATCCAAACTCTGATTTCAGTGAACTTACAGTCAAACTGAACATCTCGGAAATACGAACCCAACGACACCAAATTCAACCCAATCCGAGCCCAAATGGGTCCAAATCAAGTTTCTGAAGAGCTGTTGGAAAGTTCAAATCATAATTTAGATTATCAAACGGTCTCGAAATGTGACATGCTTATAATCGAATCGAGCGTCTCGACGAGACGAATCCAACGAGCCTAAGATCGCCAAATTCCGACATCATTAAGACCTTCAAATGTCCAGCGAACAGTTTATGATCAAAGGATTTAAGATCGGCTGTCCATTCAAACCACTCCCTAACTACCCCTGATCTTCCACCTATTTACAGGCCATGCCACTCATGAAAATCTATAAATAGAGACCCCATTTCTCATGAAAAGGGACCTAATCCTAAGAGAGAGCTATTGCCTCCTTGCTCCTCCTCGACCACCGCCGGATTTCCGCCGGACCACCGCTTGACGCCGTTGCTCCGCCGGACCACCACCTGAGGCCCTGCACTTCGCCGGACCACCACCTGAAGCTTTGCACTTCGTCGGACCACCACCTGAGGCCCTGCTCTTCGCCGGACCACCACCTGAGGCCCTGCTCTTCGCCGGACCACCACCTGAGGCCCTGCACTTCGCCGGACCACCACCTGAGGCCCTGCTCTTCGCCGGACCACCACCTGAGGCCCTGCTCTTCGCCGGACCACCACCTGAGGCCCTGCACTTCGCCGGACCACCACCTGAGGCCCTGTACTTCGCCGGAGCACCACCTGAGGCCCTGCTCTTCACCGGAGCACCACCTAAGGCCCTGCTCTTCGCCGGACCACCACCTGAGGCCCTGCTCTTCGCCGAACCACCACCTGAGGTCCTGCTCTCCACCGGACCACCACCCGAGGCCCTGCTCTTCGCCGGACCACCATTTAACATCCTCAACTCTGCATAACAACTACCTAGGGCCCGACATTCTACCAGACCACCGGGAGACCCCGAAGTTCTGCCAGCAGAACCTTAGGCCTTTAAAAGCCTCTAACTTTCACCATACGGGTGATACTTGTAGTCTGATCGCCCTTGGAGGCGAGTCAGCCCCCTGTAATCTACTCAAGTTCTAGTGGAATCATTTCAACTGGGCCAGGCCCCGTGGTTTTTACCCTTTTCAGGATTTTCCACGTAAAAATCTTGTGTTCTCTGTGTGTGGGATGGATATCCGTACAACGCTAAGACGTAGTATTTTAACTCTATCGCCACGTATATTCTAGCCCGCAACAAGACTAATGGATGATTGAAAGAACTCTAAGAATTTCAAAGATAATATTGAGGAAGGCAATTTGCAATTCATAATATAATGCATAAACAATAGAAATAGTCTTAGATGTCTCCTAAGATAGTGAGCTATTTGAGCTCAAGAGTACTGTCATGAAGATGTTTGATAAAATTTAGGGGGTGTCAAAATGGGTATTTGGGTTCGATTCGGGTTGAACCTGAAATTAACCCGGGTTCAATTCTACGGACCCGAACCAAACCCGGTTTTGTAAACGGGTTAGAAATTTGGATCTGCACCCAACCCGAATCGAATGCAAATACGGTTTTGAAAGCATGTCGCGAGCATTGAGAGCGAGTTGTGCGATTGCACTGCAGACGAGGGTGGCCTAGCAGGATCGTGCAAGAGCGTGGGTGTGAGATGCTGAGCAGGCGATCGCGCGGGTGCGGTAGGGCGAGTGTGACTGGGGCGAGCGGGCGACTAGGGTGAGTGCATTGTGCACCACACCACGGGCGTGGGCAGACTGCACAGGTGCGTGACGTGTGAGTTGAGTCTGCGGTGCAAGAGCGACGGGACAAGGGGGTAGATCTCGGGTCAATTCGGGTTGATCCCTAGTTATCGGTTTGGCCAGAACCTGACCTGAAATATAAATGGGTCCAAAAATAGGATCCGAACCTAACCCATTTCTTTATTGGGTTGACCCGAACTCGAATTTTCCGCATAGGGTTCAGGTCGGATTTTTGAGTCATATCATTTATTGACACCCCCTAATAAAATTAGGTTAAAGGTTACTTTAAGTAAAAAATATGAAAATTGTGATATAAGGTTACATAATGTTCAATCAAAAGAAAAATTAATTTATATATTGGAGATAAAACCACACAATGAAAAACAAACAAGAAAAGAAAAAAATATAGTAGAAAAGAACACCAAAATTTAATGTAGAAAAAACTGAAATCGGAAAAAAAATCTAAGTGCCACACTATACCAATAAATTAATTATGAAAATGAGAGGATTTGAACAAATCTCTTATCTTACACTTTCTCATTATCTCTCTTCACTTCTCACACCGATTTACATTCAGAAAAATAAAGAGATTCACTTTTATTACACCAAAAGATGTAACCCTTCAAGTGAAATAGAAGAACAAGAATGAAAAACTGCTCAGCATGACTCGCTGCACTGTTGCGTTGTACCTGCATCACCTCGGCATTGATTTCACCCTCAAACATCTGAACAGGGGGCACACTACTCCTCTACAATCCCCCATCAAGCTCCACGTTGAGCTAGATTGATGGAATTTAGGTTCGAGTCAACAACGCAACTCGATTGATCGATGCAATCAGATTCTACACAAAATTAACATTATATGCAAGCAAATAAATGCAATTTTGAAATTCAAGAGCAATTCTTTGTGATATGTTGATCAAATATAAATTAAGCAAAAAAGGACTGAACTAACTTGAGAAAACGAGTCAATCTCTATGCCAATTTCCAAGCAAAATACTTTTGCTTGTAACATTTGGCTGGCATATGTTAACACAGTAGTGTGCTTTCTTGACAAAAATAGAGAAGAAAATAATTTTCTATTTCTTATGAGCCCCCTTTACAAATTAAGTCCGAGTCAATGTAGAAACTTAGAAGTCATCAGCCATAATATGGACTTAATTTTTACACGTGCTTTCACACAATTATAACAAAATAAACGAGAAGCCTCCTGAAGAAATATTTCCTTGAAAGAAGCTCAAATGTCAAATCCAATAAGTAGTTGAAAGTAAGAAAACTCTAAAGAGTCCATAGAAGTCTAAAGCTCGATCACTACCTAATTTCTCTAAGAATCATTTAAAATTATTAGATATTTTTATGATTAAATTTATATATTAATGAAAATGCCTTTTTATTTTGGTATTTAATTTGATAAATATATATATATATCTATTTTTTGTTTAACTGTAAAGGAATATTAAAGTGACTTAAAATCAAAATATAAGATTTAATAATAATTTTGGTATTTTTTTTATTTTATTACAGGATTGTATGATAGTTTTATAATTAAGCCAATAATAGGAGTTATTATTTGATATTACTGGGATTTTCATGTTTAATATTTTAAATATTTGGGAAATTTCAGTTTTTTTTAATTTTATAGCAATATTTACTTGGTTTTTTTCCTAATATTTATGAAATCAGAAAATAGGAGTTTAGGGCTTATTTTTTGGATGATTGACACATCGTGGGCTTATTTTAGTTTTTTTTTTTGGCAGTTTTAACTATTTTTCATATTTTCTAGATTTTGTAAATTTTTACATAGTTAGAAAACTATTTTTTAAGGTTTAAAAAAGCTTATTTATGATACACATTGATAAGTACCAAAAATTGCCATGATAAGACACGAATCTTGAAGCACATCGGAATTGAAAATTTCAAAAATTAAATTTTTGAACATCCAAACTTTGATTTCAGCAAACTTATGGTCAAATTAAGCTTCTCAATGAGACGAACCCATCGACACTAAAATTGGTCTACTCTGAGCTCAAGTGAGTCCAAATTAAGGGACCGAAGCATATTTGGAATGTTCAAAGCATTAATTGAATGACCATATGATCTCTAAATATGGCATGCTTATAGTCGAATCAAGCGATCGACAAGACGAATCCAACGAGCTTAAGACTGTTTAATTATGACATCATTAAGAAATTTAAAGGCTTGAGAAATGCTCCTTGATCAAGAGAATCAATATAAGCTGCCCGATGGAACACTCTGAATTTGTCCCAGATCTTATCCAAAATTTACGAGGAATGTCACTCACAAAATCTATAAATATACATCCTCTTCCCACAAGAAAGGGGACTTGGACCTTTGAAAGATTGGATCTTAGGCTAGAGATCAAGAGAGTTATAAGGCTTGAAGAATGGTGTAGCTCCACCTTCACACTAACACCAGCGAACCCTCGTTGCCCAGCTACCGCTACTGAACCTCCGACCAATCATTGCCATGACCTTCGCCCAGCCACCACTGCCGACTACGATCCCTGAATCCACCGTAAACTGCTGACTATGGTCCCTCTGACCATCGTGTCCCAGCCCATCGACTACAGTCCCTTCTATCTCAGTCAGCCGACTACGGTCCCTAGGACCTCCCTCTCCCGACTACGGTCCCTAAGACCTCCGTCTCCCGACTACAGTCCTACCGACCAAACAAAATAGGCCAACGTCCTCTTTAGAACATATGTTATATCTACATATTCCTCCAACTCCAAACAAGTAATGCACGACTACGATCCTTTCGGCCTCCGTTCGACTATGTAATGTGCTTTATATGATGTATATTAAGCTAATACCTTCCCCCGAGGAAGGGCATCATTTGTAATCAACAACAAACACTAGTGGATTCATTTCAACTGGGTCGTGCCTCATGATCCCTTTTTTAGGATTTTCCACGTAAAAATCTTGGTGTCTCTTATGACTCTTGCACATCTCTCTCTTATCTATTTGTGTTCTGTATGTGCGTACAAAGCTTGGACACTAAACTTTATATCTCTCTACCGCCACGAATGTTCCAAGATGCAACACACATAATTCATCAAAAGATGATAATGATGAAAAATAACCTTGAATGTTATTTTAGGCTAATTTTTTTATTTTGGAGATGTTTATTATTCATATTAAATGATTATTTTAAATTTAAAATGCATTTATGAGTACATGATTTTTCATATGATAAATATGACACAAAATTGTCCCAACATATATTTTAGCCTAATTTTACGATTTTTAAAAATTTGTCATATCTTAACTATATATTAAAACTTATAAAATTATGTAAACATTATTGAAAATGCTAAGGAATGAATTTTAATTTATAGAGATGCTTTTTATCATTTTTGTACAATTTTCTAACACATTTTTTTTGTAAATTCAAGCAATTTTTATAGTCATTGCATGCAAAAGGATGGTATTAAAATTATTTAAGTGCATTAAATAATTCAAAAAATAGCAAATTTATTTTGACTCGAGGCATATCATAGAAGAGTAGGAAGGAGTATGTAAAAATGGCGAATTTATAATAACTATATCTGTTTTTAACCTTAATTATTTAGCAATTATTAAATTTATAATATGTATTTTATACATGAAAAGTGTGATTAGATTTCATGTGATTATAAGATACATCTCTATATATCTTCCACAGCTTTTCATATTTTCTTGAATAACAATATAATGAGTAATGAAGATTTCTTAACTTTTTAAAGCATTACCCATCTTCTTCTTCATAACCCTAACCCTAGCTAGGGCAACCATCACTATAGGAAAACAATGAAATACCGGCGGAATTTTCGGACGATATAATTACGCCGGAATCAACGACGGCATTACCGGCGGCATTTCCGGTGGAAATAACGTTGGTAACTTTTCAGCGGCGGAACCGACAGGATTGCGCCGGTGTGTTCAATATACCGACGCATATTCCGCCGGTAATATCCGGCGGATATTCCGGCGAATTACCGCCGGGTTAATTAAAACCCGACGAAGTATTACCGGCGGATAGGCCGCCGGTAAGTGGGCCGGCGGATATTCCACCGAAAAATACGCCGGTAATTTCAATATATCGGCCCCTACCCTCGACTTCAGGACATTCCGCTTAGGTTGAACTTCACTACTTCGACGACGTCCCTGCCCTCGAGCTCCTTCGACGACATCCTTGCCCTCGAGCTCCTTCGACGACGTCCATGTTCGACCTCGCCCCTGCCCTCGAGGTCGCTCTGTGTAGGTAACTTTCTCCCTTTCGCATTCTTTGCTCTGGCCAGTTTGCGCTCAATTGACGAACTTCTCTCCTTCGATGCAGTTCGACTTCGCTCCTTGAAGCTCTTCGACTTTCGCTCCGTTGACGCCAAATGGCCGGGAGCTCGCTTGCTGTGTAGGTAACTTTCTCCCTTTCGCATAGTTAATTTTTTGCTTTAGTCATGGATGTTCTCACTAGACATTTGCTAGAGGATATACATTGGTGTATGCTTTTTGCTCATGATATTATTCCTGTTGATAGGACTATAGAGGGAGTTGAAAGTAAACTAGAATTGTGGAGGTCAACCTTAGAGTCTAAAGGTTTTCGCTTGAGTAGATCTAAAACGAAATATATGGAGTGTAATTTTAGTAATAATAGATCTAGTGAGGGGATTTTGACTTTGGGCGATCAAGTCATTAATAAGAGTACATGCTTTAGATATCCAAGTAGGATGGTTGAAGTGGAGGAATGCATCGGGCTTATTGTGTGATAGAAAAGCACCCCTCAAACTTGAAAAATTATTCTGTTCGGACAGCAGTACTGATCGGTACCGAGCGGTACTGCTGTCGGTACCGAGTGGTACCGCACTCGGTACCACGTGCCTAATGATGTGGTGCTTTTTTATTGGTCTCTGGACACGTTCGGTGTCCGGACACAATAATCTCTCCTCAAACTTAAGGGAAAATTTTATAAGATGGTGGTGAGACCTACAATGCTTTATGGTGCCGAATGTTGGCCAATAAAAGAGAAGCATAATTCTAAGTTAAGCATTGCAGAAATGAGGATGCTCAGGTGGATGAGTGGTTGTACCCTTAGAGATAGGATACAAAATGATGTCAATAGCTCATGCATACATATCTTGGTCAAACCCTCGAGCTCGCTTGCTGTTCTTGGAACTTTATCATATGCTTTCTCTAAATCAATAAATATCAAATGTAGATCATCCTTATTCTCTCTATATTTCTCCATCAAACCTTGATAGGACTATCTTGCTAGTGCACGGGGGGACATGTCGGAGCTATATGTTTGCATCTAACAGTGTCTGACACAAGTCATTTGGAAGTATTTGTCCTTCATATCTTTTTATCAATGGTAGCATGTAACTATTTTGGCAAGTAATTGTAACTTATATCCTTATTGTCAATATTATATGTAGGCTATATATTATGGATATGAGAACTCAAAGAAGTTGGATGTATAATCAATTGGCGCAAGGACGAAAGATATTAACTGATGAGTTCATTAGGGGGGTAAATATTTTTATTCAGACAGCTTCTCAACTACCCAGCTTCATCTCAGATGGAAAGTTTCGTTGCCCATGTTCTAAATATAAAAATCAGGTGCACCTTAGCCCAGATGACATAACTTTGAGAAGCATGGCTCGACTCATATGCAAGACATATTTACTGACATTAGAAAGTCAGGCCAGCGACCACTCTGGATTGGTGAGGGTGTATGGGTAGAGTTGAGCAGTATTTGGAGTAGCCCAGATTGTACCAGAAGGAGAGATCAAAATAGACAGAACATAGCTTCTGATGTTGGGGGCTTGGGTAGTTCCCTTCATACAGGAGGTTATGTTCCTCATACTGAGCATAGAAGACGTTTGGTAAGAAATTTTAAAATATTTTAATAATTTACTTTAATTAGAATGCTAATATATGTCTATTACAGAAACAGGTGCTGGGTAGAGAACCGACTCCTGTTGAATTGTATAGTCATACCCACTAGTGCCAAGAGGACCAGCAATGGGTTGACGAGCGTGCTAGGAGAGCCTATGTAAGTATATAAGTTTAATTTTGGTGATATTATGTATAAATTGCATAACTTTTTATTAACTTTCATAGGAGGAGTATACACGACTTCGAGAGAGTTAGGCTGCAGCAGGTGAAGGTTCTTCTGCTGGATCAACAGACTATTCTGACTACCGCACTTGGTCACAAGCGGTAGGAGGAATGCAGCATGACAGAGTATACGGGTTAGGCTCGCAGGCCAATGCATATGAAGGGCAGACATCTAGTGGCGGCAATTTTTCATCTAGTACCCAAAAGTCTTTATATACCCAACATATAGCTACTCTTACAGCCGAGCTAGAATAGGTATGGAAAGCCCAAGCTGATTGACAGATGCAAATGAAGCAGCAGCAGATACAGATACAACAGCAGCAAGCTCAAATGTTAGAAGAAATGAAAAAGATGAGGGAGCAGATGAGTAGTGGTAGGAGTACAGCATCACCTGAGGATGAAACTGAATCAGAGTAGAAGTTATTTATCTATTTTACTGATGTGGACATTTGTATTTATGTATTTTTGGACATATTTATCTATTTGCTGTTTGAACATGTTTAGATATTTATTGATGACACTCTTCTTATATATGTTTATTGTGTACATGTTTAATTATTTGTTATCTGGATGATGCTGTTCTGGTTTATGTATAACTGTTGATGTTGTAGAATATATATTGTATTGTAATTTTTTGTATGCATGTCTAAATGTGGAAATCACTTTTCAAAGTGAGGAAGGTTTTTTTTCTGCTATAGGTTTCCGGCGGATTATTCGCCGGTATATGTGCCGGAAATACAATATGACGATTTTTTCGGTGGAATGTGCGACGGAACTTCCGACGGATAGTTCGACGGTGATATCCTACGGTAAAAATTGGCATCGCTTTTTTTGCGGCAGAATATCCGTCGGTCATTCCGCCGGATATTTTCCGCCGGTAATTCCGGCTGCTTATTTGTCGGAACACGGCGATAGAAAAGACGTTGGCTTGTCAAACATATCCGCCGGTTGTCCGTCGAAAATACTTCCGGCGCAAAAAATACGGCGGAAATATTTTTCCGACGCGTGTTTTACCGTCGGAGAGTTTTCCGTCGGAAATCCGCCGGAAACCTATTTTTTCCGGCGCATTTTTTACTTTACCGGCCGATTTTGTCCGCCAGTAATGACTGTTTTTCCTGTAGTGCTTAGAAAAATTATTAATTTTGCTAGGCCAAATGACAGAGTATCAAAGTGATGTGGAGTTGTTCATATTATATAGAAAGCAGTTCATGGGGGTCCGAGCTTTACATCATATGTGCTTTGAGCTTTCAGGAACTTCAAGCAGCTTTCTTGCTTACAAGCTCGGGTTGTACAGGTTCAAGTAGTTTAGGGACCATAAGTGAGAAAGAGCTTTTTTAGGATTTGGGGCCCGGTTTTGGTCATGAGGGATGGTAGGGCTTTGTTTGCTTCCTATGGTCGGTCCAATGGGAAAGGGAAGTGATGGGTCAGTTGCGTGAGTTATTGAGTGTGGGAAGGGATAGGGTGGTGTGTCTTCTAGTGCTTAGGCAATTAGTTTAGTTATATTTAGATTTAATTGATTAATTTTATGCTTAATTAATATTTTTTAAGATTTAAATATATATTTTATAGGTTTAAAGTATGTAGCTTTCAACTTTAATCGTTCTTTGATTCATATCCATCCTAACAATTATTATCTGATGGCTTAGTGGAATTGAGTGGTTCATGTAGGCTCTCATGATTAGGGATGTCAAAATCGAGTTTCGGGTCGGAATCAGGTCGAACCTGAACTGACCCAGGTTAAAACGTTCAATCCTAACCCGACCCAGGTATGTAAATGGGTCAGAAATTCGGACCAGAATCCGACCCATCGGGTTGCCGAGTTGACCTGAACCGACACGGTTGCACTACGGCGGTGATGGGATGGCGGAACGGCGGGCTGCAGGCAGCGGGCGGGATGGCGGGCTGCGGGCGGCGCAGACGCCTGCGAGCTACTGCGGGCGGCCACTAGCAAGCGCGAGCAGCCTAGGCATGCGTGCCGGCAATTGTGCAGGCAGCCTCGGGCAGCTCAGTCAGCTCATTTGAAATGAGTTTTCTGGTTGACCCGGCAACCCGTTGGGTCAACCCAAACCCGATCCGTTTTTCAAACTGGGTCGAATCCGGGAACCCGAACCCGACCCGTTTTTCAAACCGAGTTGAATCCGAGAACCTGAACCCCACCCGTTTTGAAATCGGGTCGTGTCTAACCCGAAATTTTCGGATCGGGTTCGAGTTGGATTTTTGTGTCGTGTCAAATATTGACACCCTTACTCATGATCAACTTTCATAGTTGAGAAAAGTGTAAGATTTTGGTTTTGTTTAAGACAACTTTTTTCAGTTACTTTCTAAAAAAAATTTTTAGTGCAAAAAAATTTAAATTAAAAATTTTGTACTAAAAAACTGTTTTAAAAAATAATAAGAAAACTGTCTCAAATAAAACCTTAGCGGTTGCTATGCCTTATCCATAGAGTTGAGTAGTTTCTTATATAGTGCATGGTATTTAGCGGTGGCAAAAGCTTCTATTTGAGGGGAAATAATAGCTAATATAGAGAGCTCTTATATAAAGGAGAGATAATTAAGAAGCATGATAACATTTTATTTTATCTTATATTTTGAGGTAAAAATAAGTTTGTTCCGTGACGTATTTGTCCTAATTTTGATCCCTCTTTAGCTTCAAACTTCATAATAACTGAATTATAATCTATGATTTGACAATGATTAAGACTTTATTTGGTATAATTTTCTTACTATTTTTTTAGTTAATTTTTTTTTGTACAAATATTTTTTTTATTAAAAAATTATTTTAAAAAGCAATAAGAAAGCTGTCACAATGAAACCTATGTAAGACATAAAACTTATGATTTATATGATTTTGATTGAATTAGGTATAAGAAAGGATGATTCCTATAAGAGATTCAATTTATATGCATCACTTTTGTTTTAATTTTAAAATTTATTTTATATAATAAAATTACTTTGAAATATTAGTAAAATCCATTGGTCACAAAATAATTTCTAATTTAAAAAATTGATGAAATATAAATTTTTAATTGTCATAAATTATTATAATTATTTTTGCAAAATAACCACTGCAAGTAATTTGATTATTTGTGTGAATGAAACCTTTTATATTAGGTTAGCTGAGTGCCTTTTGTACATTTGCATTCTAATTATGATTAGTAAGATATCACTACATGATATAATGTAGAAAAATCATATAGGATTAATAACAAAAATAGAAACCTTTTTGTTTCCATAAAAAACTAAATCAACAGAAAGTAATAGACAATAATAGAAAAAGAAAGTAAAATTAAAAAAATAATAATAAAATAAAAAAAAATCAGCATACTTTAGGAGTTGACAATTAGTTGTCCCATATATATTCATTTTTATTAAGAGTCCGTTTGGGATGATCATAACTTTTTTATAAAGGTGATTATAAAGCTATTATAGAGAAATTGACTTTTTTTTTAAAGCTGCTATAGAAAACAGTTTCTTAATGTAAAAATTTTGTAAAAACAATTAAAAAATAATGATCGAACAAAAACCGTAAAAATAAAAAAATAAGAAAGATGTCACAAATGAAGCCTAAGTGATATAATATAATTTTATCTTTTAAAATTAGTACATAGCAGAGCCATGCATTGGGTACCCATACGGGCCATACCCACACCCACCCATACCAGTATGGGTACGCCCATGGCCTCATAGATGGATATGAGTGGGTACTCAACATCGGGGGATAAAATGATTCATTGCTAATCACCATATGTCATATATTATCACAATTCTCACTACGCAGCGTGCAACGCTAAACTGTGTTGTGACCAAGATAAATTCTGATATGCGACTTGAAAGTTTGCAGTCAAAGCAAAAAATAACAAGCCTCAAGGCCATCAATCTGTGACAAAGGGCATTCAAAAAGCATGGAAAGTGGGTGGGAGTGGGTGGGTATGGGTGTATATGGCATCCCAAAAGTCACCATGTGTAGGCGGGGGTGGGCAAAACCCTGCCCCCCACGCAGGGCGTGGGTATCCAATGGGTACCCAACCAAGACCCCATGTAGAGCTTTGGTACGTAGCATATGAGTGCTGCAATAAAACAAAATCTGTGATTTACAATGCCCTGTAGAGGTGTAAACTAATTGAGTCGAGTATCTACCTAATCAAGTTCAGCTCATTTAATTCTTACTATGCTAAAACACGAGCTCAAGCTCATTTACTGAGTTCAAACTCAAGCTTAGCTCGTTAAAAAAGTTTTCAGCCTAGGCTCAGCCCGATTGCTGGAGCACATTTAGAAAGCTCAATTTTGACCTGAAGGTAAATTCAAGCATATATTTCATGCAAGTTTCGAATTCAAAATCTCTTAATTGATAGTCAAAATCCTCAACCAATAGGTAAATATAAACTATGTGTTTATAATTGAGATTTCATTATCTTTTCTTAATTTACATGCGTTGAAAGCGTATAAAGGTTAAATTAATTACACTTACATTTGATTCATACTTAGAAAAAAAATAGAGTGATAAAGAAATAAAAGAGGTACGTACATTATACGAAAAGAAAGCTGATGTAATTAGATAAGTACATGATTGAATCATGACTAGATAACTATAATAATAAAGTATCTTATAAAAATGATAGAGACTTTCAAAATTATTGGTAGGGTAATCAATGAATTATCTTTTGCATATGCCTTTTTAAAAAAGTTTTTATTGTTGAATGTCGAGATGCTTTTGAGTGTCAAAAAGGTTAAGTTGGAAATATTTAAAGTGCTTAAGTGGCACTTATATAAATAAAAAATTATATCAGAAAATTTTTATTAAATAATTAAATGAATCTCAAAATTTTATAAATTGTTTAAGATAATTATAACTATTATTATTTATATATTACTATTACCTTAAAATAAATTTAATAACTTAGAGATTCATTGTAACCTAATTTTTCATCATAAATTTCAAAATTATTTGGTTATACTCATGTGAGGAGGGAGGTTGAAGAACAATAAGTCTAGGATAAATCATTGTGCTGATATAAGAAGTTAGAGTTGATGTCAAAGTTGTGCATCAGTCTTATGGGCATCAACAAGTGATGAAGTCATCAGGTGTCGCTGAATCTAGATGACAATGGACAGAGAGCCGTAGTCGAGTGATGGTGGTTAAATGATCATAGTTGTGTGATGGTCGTCGAAGAACTATAGTCTAGTGACGGTGTTTGAAGGACTACAATTCGGCAATTGTAGTCGGAGGATAGTTGTTGGGCGACCATTATCAAAGGACTATAGTTAGGCAATGATGGTTGGAGGATTGTAATCAGGTGATGGTGGTTAGAGATTATAATTAGACAACAATGTTGAAGGATTATGTTCGAGCAATGATGGTTGTAGGATAGTAGTCGAGCGACATTGATAAGGTATCAGTAGTTGAAATACTATAGTTGGATCTGTAACAGCCCAAACTCTTAACTATCGAGATATTGTCTGCTTTGGCCTAAGAGCCTCATGATTTTATCCTGTTTGTGTAACTCCTCAGTAGGTTACCCATCCCAGAATTGCTCCGCAATGAGCACGCTTAACTGCGGAGTTTCTTATGAAAATTCCAACAATTACACCAAAAGACGGCTCGATGTTTAAGAGTTTAGCTTTCTTTTACTTAAGGGGTTTCACAATCTCCTCCATTTAAGTAACTGATGTCCTCGTCAGCATCTTTATCCCAGAATCATTCACCAGGCAGATAGGATTCTAGAGTTGGCCCCTACAAGTTCAAGTGGTGGCTCCCGTCATGTAGTACTTTGTCCCATACAGGGTTCAAGAGGTGGCTCCCATGGCGTAGCACTTTGTCTTGTATGAAACTTAGTTCCCATTGGACCACTGTGATAAGAGGATAGTAGTTGGACAATAGTGATCAATAGACCGTAGTTGTTTTATTATAGTTGGATGATCATAATTGACAAATGGTGGTCAAAGGATCATATTAGGGCAATAGTGGTTAGAGGACTATTGTCGAACGATGGACCATAAGTACGCAACAGTGGTTTGACAATAGTTTTTGAATAGTTGTTTGATGGCAGTGCCTGCATAGTGGTCCAATAAGAATGGTCAAATAATGGTCCGATGATGATGCTTTGGTGGAGCTCCAAGATTATAAACAACCAAAAAGAGTTCCAAGATTATAAACTTGGATTAACGAGATGCATAGCGATATTTATAGCTGAAATAGCCAAAATGTTGTTATCATAATTACTTTTTCATCTACTCTCAATAAAAAGTACTTGGAACATATGTTAACTATCGAAGTAGTAGTCAGCATCCAATGGAGGATGCACGAAAATGACCATTTTTCATTTATCACGTATAAAATGAAGTCTTGGCCATTAATTCGTATAAAAAGATTATGATTCACTTTTACACATATACCCATTATATTTTTGTATTTACACATTAAATCCAACTCAAAAAAAAAAAAATCCTTTGTATTTATCATGACATTTAAAGAACTTCAGCAGTTCCATATATACCATCTCATTTTTCATAGAATATTTTTGCAATCAAATGATTCAGTTAAAATACCCTAAATTTCATGAGTTCTGCAATTAACTTAATTATTTGGTTCTCTATTAATTAAAGTACAATTATATACTAATTATTTAGTATAGTAATTACTCTTTACAAAGTCATAAGACTCAGAACCTTAATCATTCAATGGAAAACACAAAAATGATAGAGACAAATGCCAAACCAAGAAGATAAGGAGAACCTCTATCAAGCACTCATCATCGCTGCCGACCTATCCCCTTCTGATATATATATATATATATATTTATATCAAGTGAGAATAATTAATGACTTGCAAAAGAAAAATTACCTCTGTCCTTTTCTTCATAAAGCATTAATACACCCTTTTTTGTGGCATTTTATATATCATCAAAAGTAGGCCTCAGCTTATCGGCACAAATAATTTCTAAAGATAAAACAAAGATTCTGACATACTTTATATGTGCATAATGGCAATTTTTTTTATTTTATATTAATATATTTTTCAACTATTCAATAATCCATAATACATAAAAAATACTAGATTTAGAAATTAAAAAGTCATAGAAAAGAAAATTGCGGGGTCTAATTTAGTTGAAACATTTCCGCTATATAAGTTGAATATTATTGATGTATCATCAAAGAATTATCTTGATCAAGCATGAATCTCGAGGCAAAAATTAAATTGGAAATTTAAAAAATTAATTCGGAGGTCATCTGAACTCCGATTTCAGCAAACTTATAGTCGAACTGAACGTCTCGGAAATACGAACCCAACGACACCAAAATCGTCTCAATCCGAACACAAATGAGTCCAAATCAAAGACCTAAAGCACGTTTGGAAGGTTCAATCCATAATTCGAATTACTAAACAGTTTCCAAAAGTGACATGCTTATAGTCGAATCGAGCGGCTCGACGAGACGAATCCAACGAGCCCAAGATCACCAAATTCCAAAATCATTAAGGCCTTCAAATGTCAGATGAACGGTCCACGATCGGAAGATTCAATATCAGCCGTCCATCCGGATCACTCCACAATTGCCCTTGATCCTTCATCTATTTATGGGCTATGTCACTTCAGAAAATCTATAAATAGAGCCCTCATTTTCTCTTGGGAGGGACCTAAGCCAAGAAAAGAAGAAGAGAAGAGACGTGTAGGAGGGAATAACTCATCCTCGACCACCGCCGGAACACCGCCGGAACTCCACTGGAACATCACCGGAACACCGCTGGGAGCCCGAAGGACGCCGGAGCTCTGCCCGACGCCCGAGTAACGTCGTAATTCTACCCAACTTTCAAGTGACGACGGAATTCTGCCGGACACCCGAGTGATGTCGGAACTCTGCTTGGCATTGTAATCGACATTGAATACTCATTGTAATCTGATCATCCTGAATTTCAAGGACGAATCAGCCTCCTGTATTTCAAACAACGTTAGTGGAACTCTTTCAATTGGGCGTGGCCCCATGGTTTTTTTCCCTTTCTAGGGTTTTTCACGTACAAATACTGGTGTTCTTTTATTTTTTGTTTGTGTGCCGAATATCCGTGCAACGCTAGGACGGAAATTTTCTAAATTCTATCGCCGCGTATATTGGAGTCCGCAACAATTATCATAAAATATTTATGGTATTAGAAGTCTCGGATCAATATAAAGGTTCTTCATCATATTTAGGCTTCATTTGGGATAGTTTTTCTACTGTTTTTTAAAGCATTTTTTAGTATAACAATTTTCAAAATTAAAATTTTTTATACTAAAAAGTTGTTTTAGAAAGCAACAAAAAAGTTGTCCCAAACTAAGCCTTAGAGAATGGTGCAAAGAATAGGTTGGCAAAGGAGTTCTCTAGTTGTGTTAAATTTGTGGAAGTTGTGGGGGTGCTCGGTAGTTCTTTCTTTTAAAAATATGTTTAATTTTTTTTTAATGTGATGCAATAATTTTATCATGTTCTCCTTACATATGCATTTAATCTTTATTAATGTTGCGGGCTAGAATATACGCGGCGATAGAGTTGTAATTTTCAGTCTTAGCGTTGTACGGATATCCAGCTCACACATAGAGAAGACAAGAGTTTTTTACGTGGAAAACTCTTGAAAGGGAAAAAACCACGGGGCCTAACCTAGTTGAAAATGATTCCACTAGAATTTGAGTTGGTTACAATGGGCTGACTCGCCTCCAAGGGCGATCAGATTACAAGTAACAATTGTACGGTAGAAATTCGGGTGTCTAGTGATGGTCTGGCAGAACTTCGGGCCTCAGATGGTGGTCTGGCAGAGCTCCGGGCCTTAGAGGTGATGATTCGGCGAAGGTGAGGGCCTCCGGCGGTGGTTCGGTGAAGGCGAGGTCCTTCGGTAATGGTCCCGCGAGAGTGAGGGCCTCCGACGGTGGTCCGACGAGACTCCGGCGGTGGTGCGATGAAGGCGAGGGCCTCCGGCAGTGGTCCGGCGAAGGTGAGGGCCTCCGGCGAGACTCCGGCGGCGGTGCAGTGAAGGCGAGGGCCTCCGGCAGTGGTCCGACGAAGGTGAGGGCCTCCGGCGGTGGTCCGACGAGACTCCAGCGGTGGTGCGGCAGAACTCCGACGGCGGTCGAAGAGTAGCTAGGCGGCTGAAGCTTTCTTTCTTCTCTTCCTTCTTCTCTTTTGGCTTCGACCCCCCTTTTCAAGATGAAATGAGATTCTATTTATAGAATTCTTGAGTGGCATAGCTTTGTAAATAAGTGGAAGATCAAGGGTAAATTGGGAGTGGCTCGGATGGATGGCTGATCTTGATTCCTACGATCATATACAGTTCAATGGTCATTTGAATGCCTTAATGATATCAGAATTTAATGATCTTAGGCTCGTTGGATTTGTCTCATCGAGCCGCTCGATTCGACTATAAGAATGTCATGATTGGAGACCGTTTGGTAACTTAAACTGTGATTTGATCCTTCTAAAGGGCTTCGAGTATTTGATTTAGACTCATTTGGGTTCGGATTGGGTCGATTTTGGTGTCGTTGGGTTCGTGTTTCCAAGATGCTCAGTTCGACTATAAGTTTACTGAAATCAAAATTTAGAGGATCTCAGATTTTATTTTTGAAGTTTTCAACTTGATTTTGCCTCAAGATTCATGCTTGATCGAGACTATTTTTTGGTGACATATCAGTTGCCCCCCTATTTTTGGATTTTGAAACTTGCAAAGTCTGAAAATATGTATATTTATTTCTTCTCCTAAATGTTCTGCATCATAAACATAATTAATTTGCTCAAATTCACAAATTATTTAAGATGACTACTAATTTTGGCATATAAAATTTAAAACAGAAAATCATTTAATTTTTATCTTTTAGAATTCCAATTAATAAAAATTATGATAAAATTTTTAAAATTTCTCACTTAATATTTCACTTAATTTTTGTCTTTTAGAATTCTAATTAATAAAAATTATGAAGAAACTTTTGAAATTTCTCTCTTAATAATTCACTTAATTTTTATCTTTTAGAATTCCAATTAATAAAAATTATGAAGAAATTTTTGGAATTCCTCTCCTAATTTTTCACTTAATTTTTGTCTTTTAAAATTTCAATTAATAAAAATTATGAAGAAACTTTTGGAATTCCTCTCATAATATTTCACTTAATTTTTGTCTTTTAAAATTCCAAAATTATGAAGAAACTTTTGAAATTCTTCTCTTAATATTTCACTTAATTTTTGTCTTTTAGAATTCTAAAATTTAATTTTATTTTATTTTTAAATTTTTTAGAAAGACTCTTTATTTACCCTTCATGCAACTATAAATACTCCTCTTTGGGGTATGAAAATTTGCATCTCTCACTCTCCCTCTATTCTTACAATTGAGGCTTTCCCTTAGTCTTCCAAGGCCCCTCTCTTTGCAGGAAAGTCCGGAGAACTCTCTTCTCCCTCTATTCTTACAATTGAGGCTTTCCCTGGGTCCTCTAAGGCCCCTCTCTTTGCAAGAAAGTCTGGAGATCTCCCTTCTCCCTCTATTCTTACAATTGAGGCTTTCCCTTGGTCCTTCAAGGCCCCTCTCTTTGCAAGAAAGTTCGGAGATCCCCCCTTCTTCCCCCAACACCCCTGAGTAGGAGAAATGTCGGGTGATCGTCTTCTATCAAAAAATCCTGCGATCAGGGGAGACCCCATCGCACCGTATGATTGCGAGTGGGGGCCAAATAAGGAAGCGAGGGTAAATATGACAGCGTCGACTGTTACGAGTGACTTCCCTATCATTTTCTGCAAGAATTTTCATTTCCCGAATGATGTGGTGACGATTGTTCCTAAGAGGTCTGATCGGGCTAGCCTTCCTCCTCCCGGGTACTTGACCATTTCTGAGACCAATTTACGAGCGGGGTTACGCTTTCCACCTCCTGCTGAGTTGATCAAAATTTTACAGCGGAGTGGGGAGAACCTATCCCAATTTTCATTCAGAGAGATGTCGGTGACTATGGGATTGATTGCGCTCTTTAGGGATCGAGGAGCTACTCTGACACCTGAACACCTTTCACGGATGAGTCAATTTACTAACGACACGCATGGGCGTGTCATATTCAGATCCAAATGATTAGACTTGCATACCCGTGATCCTTTAAAGAATTGGGCCAATGCATTTTTCTTTGTGAAAAATGATTGGGGCCTGTTGGAGAAGTGGGGGAAGATAAAGGATCTGCCAGCCCCTCTACATGTCCAGGAAGAAGACATAATGAGGATCCTCAAAGTTCCTGACATTGAACATCTTCTATTCGAGGTTCGTCACATGAGTAGATACATCGAGGAAGAGTTCTTGTTCAAGGTTGGGCTGTCGTTTCACGCTGGAAGGTCTGATGCAAGGACGTTGAAGCCGACTTCCAAGGTTCCCGAGCCCCCTGCCCCAACTTCAAAGGTGGCTCCTAAACGACCGACAAGAGGTGAAGACCCACAGGTTTTGAAGAAGAAGAGGTTGGAGGGTACTGCAACAAATATTGGCAAAGCTCTACCTGACTCTTCCCCAGCCAAGTTACACATCCCTGAGGAGGTCTTGAACCATCAATGTATCAGATGCCATAAAGCTGGCGACTTGGTGAGTAATACATTCCCAATGCTTTTTCTCTTTGTCTTCTAGGGTGAATTCTAATACATTTTTCTCCTTATTTCAGTGGTCGCGCTTTGGGATCGAGCTTATCGACGTTCTGAATGAATGGAATAGTGAATTTGTGAAGATCAAATATCTTCAAGGAGAGTTCAAGCGGAAGTACGATCATAAGATCAAGGAGGCAAGGTGCTTGAAGAGGAGTTGAGCGAGTGTAGGACTGAATTGGCCAACACAATGCAATCCATATCTCTTCAAAATTGCCATGCAGATCAGCATCAAATGGAGGCTGGGCAGATGGCCGACGTTACTTGGAGGTCGGGCAGAAGACTGGCGTCACTTGGAGGCCGGAAAGAAGACCGACGTCACTCGAAAGTCAGGTGCAAGACAGACATCATATGGAGGCCAAGCAGAAGACCGACGTCACTCGAAAGTTAGGCAGAAGACCAGCGTCACTTGGAGGCCAGATAGAAGACCGACGTCACTTGGAGGTCGGGCAGAAGACCGACATCACTCGGAAGTCGGGTGCAAGATATACATCACATGGAGGCCGGGCAGAAGACCGACGTCACTCAGAAATTGGGCGCAAGACCGGCGTCACATAGAGGTCGGGCAGAAGGCCAACGTCACTCAAAAGTCAGGTGCAAGATCGGCGTCACATGGTGGCCGGGCAGAAGGCCAACGTCACTCAGAATTCAGGTGCAAGACCGACATCACATGGAGACCGGGTAGAAGACCTACGTCACTCGGATGTCGAGTGCAAGACCAGCGTCATATAGAGGCCGGGCAGATGGCCGATGTTACTTGGAGGTCTTGCAGAAGACTGGCGTCACTTGGAGGCCGAGAAGAAGACCGACGTCACTCGGAAGTCCGGTGCAAGACGGACATCACATAGAGGCCGAGCAGAAGACCGACGTCACTCAAAAGTCGAGCAGAAGACTGGCGTCACTTGGAGGACGGGAAGAAGACCGACGTCACTCGGAAGTCAGGTGCAAGACCGTCGTCACATGGAGGCCGGGCAG
This sequence comes from Dendrobium chrysotoxum, assembly GCA_019925795.1. Lineage (NCBI taxonomy): Eukaryota > Viridiplantae > Streptophyta > Magnoliopsida > Asparagales > Orchidaceae > Dendrobium > Dendrobium chrysotoxum. The sequence continues at coordinate 57,238,207 of CM034307.1, forward strand.
AAGGCCGACGTCACTCAGAAGTCTGATGCATGACCAGTGCCACATGGAGGCCGGGCAGAAGGCCGACGTCACTTGGAGGTAAGGCAGAAGATTGGCGTCACTTGGAGGATCGAAAAAAGACCGACGTCACTTGGAAGTCAGGTGCAAGACCGGCGTCACATGGAGGCCGGGCAGAAGGCCGACATCACTTGGAGGTCGGGCAGAAAACCAACGTTACTTGGAGGCCGGGTAGAAGACCGACGTCACTTGGAGGTCGGGCAGAAGACCGACGTCACTCAGAAGTCTGGTGCAAGACTGAAGTCACATGGAGGCCGGGCAGAAGACCGACGTCACTTGAAAGTTGGGCACAAGACCGACGTCATATGGAGGCCGGGCAGAAGGCCTACATCACTTGGAGGTCGGGAATAAGACCAGCGTTACTTGGAGGTCGGGTAGAAGACCGACGTCACTTGGAGGTCGGGTGTAAGATCGACGTCACATGGAGGCCGGGCAGAGGGCCAACATCACTTGGAGGTCGAGGCAGAAGACCGACGTCACTTGGAGGCCGAGCAGAAAATCGACGTCACTCGGAAGTCGGGTGCAAGACCGGCGTCACATGGAGGCCGGGTAGAAGGCCGACGTCACTTGGAGGTAGGGCAGAAGACCGACATCACTCGGAAGTCGAGTACAAGACCGGCATCACATGGTGGCCAAGCAGAAGGTCGATGTCATTTGGAGGTCGTTCAGCGTCGGGTAGAAGTCTGATGAAAGTACTACGACAGGCAGAAGTTCAGCGATGGGAGGAAGCTCGGGGTCGGGTAGAATTCCGACGGAGGTCCTGCAATGGGCAGAAGTGCAACAACTGGAGGAAGTTCGACATCGGGTAGAATTCCGACGAAAGTCTTGCAATGGGTAGAAGTCCAGCAGCAGGAGGAAGCTCAGTGCCAGGTAGAATTCTGACAAAAGTCCTGCAATGGGTAGAAGTACAATGTCGGGTAGAAATCCGATGAAAGTTCGTCGAGGGGTAAAGTCCGACGACGGGTAGAAGCTCGACATCGGGCAAAAGTCCGACAAAAGTCTCGCAACGGGCAGAAGTCCCATAATAGGAGGAAGCTTGGCGTTGGGCAGAAGGTCGACGAAAGTCCCATGACGGACATAAGTCCAGCGACGACAGGAATTTTATCGTCGGGGGCTTTTTGATGGTGTAATCCTGTATTTAAGAGGTTCAAAGAATCCACCAATGATGTATAACATATTCAAGGTTGTATGTCAGAGCACTGCTCGTTGATGTTAACCTATATAAAAGAGGTTGAGAGAATCCACCAATGATGTATGAGCTATTTGAGGTTGTATGTCAAAGACTTGCTCGATGACGTTAACCTATATGGAAGAGGTCAAAAAAATACACCAAGGATGTGTATGACATGTCCGAGGTTGTATGTCAGAGACCTGCTCAATGACGTTAACCTATATGAAAGAGGTTGAGAGAATCCACCAAAAATGTAAGACCTATCTGAGGTTGTATGTCATAGCCTTTGCTCGATGACGTTAACCTGTGTGGAAGAGGTCGAGAGTATCCACCAATGATATAAGACCTATCCAAGGTTGTATGTCAGAGCCTTTGCTCGATGATGTTAACCTATATGTGGAAGAGGTCGAGAGTATCAACCAAGGATGTAAGACCTATTCGAGGTTGTATGTCAGAGCCTTTGCTCGATGACGTTAACCTGTGTGGAAGAGGTCAAGAGTATCCACCAGAGATGTAAGACCTATCCAAGATTGTATGTCAGAGCCTTTGCTCGATGACGTTAACCTGTGTGGAAGAGGTCGAGAGTATCCACCAAGGATGTAAGACCTATTCGAGGTTGTATGTCAGAGCATTTGCTCGATGAAGTTAATCTGTGTGGAAGAGGTTGAGAGTATCCGCCAAGGATGTAGGACTTATCCGAGGTTGTATGTCAGAGCATTTGCTCGATGACGTTAACCTGTGTGGAATAGGTCGAGTCGAATCCCCGTGGGATTGATTTTACCTTTATTGGGAGGGGGAGAACGCTGCGTGTATCCCGAATCAAGGGTGAAGAATGATATATATTTAGACCGTTATTAAGACCTTGCCTAAGGAGTAGAAGTCAAGTAAGGGACTGTATAATGCTTAAAATTTATTGGAAGCATCTTTGCATTCGCTAGAAGTTTCTTGAAATATCATCTTGATATTGAAAATATTGGAGGAATCTTCTTGGTGTCAAGTTTGCCCCCCAGTCCACATCTGATTCCTATGAAATGAATGCAGCGATAGCTGATGTAAGGAAGTTGCCATGAATGATCTTTTGAGGTTGAAGCGAAAATTGCCCCACAGTTGGGAACTACGTTCCCACAGACGGCGCCAAATCGTTGCGTCCTGGAGTATTCGCAACGATAGAGAAATATAAAGCTTAACGTCTTTGAATTATACGAAGATCTGGCACGCAATCAGATAAGAGAGAGAGGGTGTAGTACTCATAAGAGACACCAGAGTTTTTACGTGGAAACCCCTGAAAGGGGGAAAAACCACGGGACCTAACCCAGTTTGAATGAATCCACTAGTATTTGTAGTTGATCACAAATGAGGCCCTCCATTTGGGGGAAGGACTTGACTTGATATAGCCAATATACATCATATAGAGTGCATTACATTGGTAGGAATTAATATATACATGTTTGTTGGGTCGGCTGACCATAGTTGGCAGGCGACGGAGGTCGGAAGGATCGTAGTTGGCGGGAGACAGGGGTCAGAAAGAATGTTGTCTGGTGATGGTGGTCAGAAGGATCGTAGTTGACAGACGTTGCAGGTCAGGAAGATCGTAGTCAGCTGGAGATGGGCGTCAGAAAGACCATAGACGTAAGGCGGTGGTTTGGCGATGGTCGAGGAGGAGCAAGGAGGCAAGAGAAATCTTCTTTCTCTTCCTTCTTCTCTCTTGGCTTCGATCCCCCTTTTCAAGATGAAATGAGGTTCTATTTATAGAATTCTTGAGTGGCATAGCTTTGTAAATAAGTGGAAGATCAAGGGTAAATTGGGAGTGGCTCGGATGGACGGCCGATCTTGATTCCTACGATCATATACAGTTCAATGGTCATTTGAATGCCTTAATGATATCAGAATTTAATGATCTTAGGCTCGTTGGATTCGTCTCGTCGAGCTGCTCGATTCGACTATAAGAATGTCATGATTGGAGACCGTTTGGTAACTTAAACTGTGATTTGATCCTTCCAAAAGTGCTTCGAGTCTTTGATTTAGACTAATTTGGGCTCGGATTGGGTCGATTTTGGTGTCGTTGGGTTCGTGTTTCCAAGATGCTCAGTTCGACTATAAGTTTATTGAAATCAAAATTTAGATGATCTCAGATTTAATTTTTGAAGTTTCCAACTTGATTTTGCCTCAAGATTCGTGCTTGATCGAGACTATTTTTTGGTGACATTTCAATTAATAAAAGGCTTCTTTTTATTAAATTCATGGATATATATATATATATATATATATATATATATATATATATCAATTTTTATGTCTTCACAAATCATTGTATAATTTTGGTTGGATTCTCTGGTTGTCTTTTGTTGAATTGCCATAAGAGAGTGCATTAGCTGGCCTCTTTGCCTAGGATATTTTTTACTAGCCTCTATCAAGAGAACTTTATCAAATGTAAATCTAGTTGTTGCATAATGGGTGATAACACATTGTCCCCATGTAATATCATAATAATGTCTAGGAGTCCTATGATAACGAGATCTTACTTGGGTTTAGAGATTTTAAGCTATAATTTAATCAAGCCCCTTAAACTTTTTGCATGTGTGCTTCTCGATCAGATATAGTAGTCCATAACGAGGAGGGTTGTGAAAACATGTCTAAGAAATTAGGCCTTTCCTAGGTTCTGAGTCAAGGGTATCCGATAATGAACTTATCATGTGGTGTATTGGTCGAAAGAAATCCATTAAAAAAATTAACTTATCCTCTCAGAGAAAAATCGTAGGGCTTTTTAAATATTTATTGGTGGCAATTGCAAGTGTTGATGTTAGAGAGTTAGTGATGACCGGTGTGTGACAATATTAGTAGATAAGTGATAATATATGTTATAATTATTTGACAAAGGGTGTCAGTGAGAAGATAGATGATTATGATTGGTAAAGTTAGTCGATGAAGGGCTATGGTGTGCATACGATGGTGATCCCTAGATGATATAGGCAATGATGATTATTGTCGTGAATTGACGGCAGATGATGGCAAATAAGCGATGGTGGTCATCAGCAAAGATAATCATTGATGGTGGATATTCGTCTTTGATGTTTATGGAAAGTCATCTGTGTGATTTTTCTTCTACTTAAAGGGAAGATTGGAGGACCTAGAAAAATGAAAGATAAATTTGGATAAACAAAATCCTAGCAAAGAAAGGCTATGTTTCCAAATGACAGTCAAAGCATTGATATTTCTAATGTTTGAGAAATTCTGTCCACCAAAAATGGCCCATTAAATCTATACAACAACAACAACATCATCATCATCAAGCCTTTATCCCACTACGTGGGGTCGGCTGCATGAATCCTTTTTCTCCATTGTCTCCTGTTAAAAGTCAAATTCTCGTTTAAATATAATTGATATATCATCAAAAAATTATCTTGGTCAGGCACGAATCTCGAAGCAAAATCAAGTTGGAAACTTCAAAAATTAATTTGGTGACCATCTGAACTCCAATTTCTACAAACTTACAGTAGAACTGAGCATCTCAAAAATATGAACCCGACGACACCAAAATCGACCCAATCCGAGCCCTAATTGGCCCAAATCAAAGACTCGAAGCACTTTTGGAGGGATCAAACCACAATTTAGGTTACCAAACAGTCTCTAATCATAACATGCTTATAGTCGAATCGAGCGGCTCGACCAGACGAATCCAATGAGCTCAAGATCATCAAATTATGATATCATTAAGACAGTCAAGGGTCCATTGAACAGTGTATGATCGCATGAATCAAGATCGGCCGTCCATACGAACCACTCCCAATTTACTCTTGATCTTCCACTTATTTACAAGCCATGTCACTCAAGAATTCTATAAATAGAACTACATTTTCTCTTGAAAGGGGGGATCGAAGCCAACAGAGAAGAAGGAAAAGAAAGAAGATCGTTCTTGCCTCCTTGCTCCCCCTCGACCACCGCCGAAGTTCTGCCGAACCAACACTTGACGCCCTGAGTCCCGCCGGACCACCATCTGGCGTCCTGAGCTCCGTCGGACCACCGCTTGATGCTCTGAGTCCCGCCGGACCACCACCTGGTGTCCTGAGCTCCGTCAGACCACCGCTTGATGCTCTGAGTACTGTCGGACCACCACCTGGAGTCCTGAGCTCCGTCGGACCACCGCTTGACGCCCTGATTCCCGCCGGACCACCACCTAAGGTCCGGACTTCTGCCGGACCACCACCTGAGGCTCGAACATTTGCCGGACCACCACTTGAGGCCCGGACATCTGCCTAACCACCACCTAAGGCTCGAACTTCTGCTAGACCACCGCCTTACGTCTATGGTCTTTCTGACCCCCGTCTCCAGCTGACTACGATCTTCCTGACCTGCAACGTTTGTCAACTACGATCCTTCCGACCTCCATCACCAGACAACAGTCTTTCTGACCCCTATCTCCCGCCAACTATGATCCTTCCGACCTCCGTCGCCTGCCAACTATGGTTAGCCGACCCAATAAACATGTATATATTAATTCCTACCATGTAATGCACTCTATATGATGTATATTGGCTATATCAAGCCAAGCCTTCCCCCAAATGGAGGGCCTCATTTGTGATCAACTGCAAATACTAATGGATTTATTCAAACTGGGCCAGGCCCCGTGGTTTTTCCCCCTTTTAGGGGTTTCCACGTAAAAACTCTGATGTCTCTTATGAATACTACACACACTCTATCTTATCTGATTGCATGCCGGATCTTCGTACAATGCTAAGACATTAAGCTTTATATTTCTCTACCGTCGCGAATACTCCAGGAGGCAACAATAATAAAGAAAGATCATTTCTAATATTTTCTAACCAAGTCTTTTTAGGTCTACCTCTACCCTTCTTAACATAAGCCAAATCTAAGACCTCTACTTTCCTAACCGGGTCATCGGGAGGCCGCCGTTTTATGTGACCAAACCACCTAAACCCCTTAAATGTATATGAATATAAAATGTTTATAGATTTAAAAAGAAATATACCAATCATTTCTATCAAAAACTCAGTCATTTCAATGGATTACCTGAATAGATATGCTTTAATCATTTTATATATTTTAGAGATATTAGTGCCTTAATAAATACAAAATTTAGTGATCTTGATCTTATTAAAATTCTTTTGTCGAAACAATTGATTTGATTATAAACATGTAAAATTCGATTAGCATTTGACTCTTCAAATAATATCAAAATGTTTATAATAATTCTTTTAAGTGCATTAGTTAGGTCCATTTGGACACAAATATAATAATATCATCAAACTGCATGACTACCAATTTGTAGAAAATAAGGTTAAGATGATCTCACAATGAATTTTTAAAATATTTAACTCAAAGATCAAAATACTTTGATTTGCAAATAGTACATCAAAACCTCTATCTCATGAGATGAATTTTTCTATGGTGTTTTAAATGCACCCAATATCTGCTTAGGGAACATGACTTTTCATGTTTTGAATGGAGAATGGTCAGCTATGCATGGATCATAAAATTTTGTGCTCTAATTAAATAATCTCTTTCTAAATTTTGACTAAAACATAATGATGCTGGGCTTTTAAAATTTATATAATACATAAATAATTTATGTTGTACTTATCTTAATGTAGATCAAAAGATTTTAAATTGTACCATACTTTTTATTTTTATTTTTATTTTCATTTTCTCCTTTTTTATATCAACCTCAGCTTGAGCTAAGTTTACATAAATTTAAATAGAAACATTTGATTTGGTTATATACACCATTTTTTATAATAAATTTATTAAATTTTATAATTCTTAATGGAATGCATTTGGCATATATTTCCACTATTAAAATCCACATAATTAGATGAATGAAATTTGATAACAATTTTCTTAAGTAAGATTTCATTAATCCATTTTAATTATTTGTATTAGAAAAATATACCAATGTATAAGAAAATAACTTTCTAAGAAAAATAATAATTTTATTCAATTTTAATGGAGTAAATCTTAAATAAAATAACATGCAATAATATAATAAAATGAAATAAATAAATAAACCAGCATACATGTTCTTAAACTTATTTATTAATTATATATTGAACTTCACAAATTATTTTCAAATTTATTAAATTATCATATTAAAAAAATCATAAATATCGCTGGTTCTTGTCGCTTATTAAATAATTCATAAATGCCCCGAATGGATAGTTTTTTAATTTTTATTTAAGAGATATCTATAATATTATTTAAAAAATAATTAAAGTTTGATTAAAATTATAGCTACAAGTGGCAGGTATACCTAAGAAGGGAAAAAGAGCCTTAGTCATTATCAGAGCTAATTGAGCTTTAAGGGTGGAAGTTTCTATGTTCCACATTGAATTGACAAATGTGGAAGCCATAAATAAAATTTTCTATTAAATATCAAATACTTTATATTAGAAATTGACAAAAATTAGTAGATATTATTTCTAATTAACTACTTAAAAAATTATTAAAGTAAGCTTAACTTGAACCACTTTCATGTAATTAAGAAAAAATTTGTGGTTAGTTTTGGTAGTTGTTGACATTGGGAATAGAGATAGAGAGCACATGCAATAAATGTGTTTTGAATTTAATCTATTGTCTTATTTATCCACCTTAAAGAATTTTGATGATTAAATAGATAATTAATAAAAATAATTTTAAAATTTAATATGTTGAGAATAGACTTTATTTGAATTTTCTTTTGTGTTAGGTAAACAGCCAAGAAGAAATAGGGATTGTTTGGAAGAAAAATCATGCAAACTTTATTTTATTTTTCCAAATTTTACTTTGAAAATTTAAACTATTTTTAAGAATACAATATATATATATATATATAGGCCATACTAAATGAAGGTGCATAAATTATAAATTTAATGGATTTTTTCTACTCTAAATGTTAGCTTCTTATTAATGTTTTATTTGGGATTGCTGTAGCTTTTGTAAAAGCGGTTGTAAAGTTGTTGTGGGGAAAATAACTTTTATAAAAACTACTAAGAAAGTAACTAAACAAAAATTTCTTAAAAATAGTAGCTGAACAGAACTGTGATTACGATCTAAAAAATAAAGTAATAAGAATGTTTTCCTAAATAAATCTTAAAACTGTTAGATAGACATGATCTTGTAAGAGCTGATTCTACTTTTTATTAAACTAAACATCTACTCTTTTAAAAATAATATTATGACCGTCATATTTTTTTAATTAATCTAATAAAAAAGAAAAGAAAAGAAAGAATGATAGAGTTGATGCCTAATTGGACATAATAGTTTGGCATGCACTTACCATCCCACTTAACCAAAATCTATCAAAATCTATTTAATTTCATACTTTCTTCTTAAACATGATTAATATAACAATAATGACCAATGGCCCAAAGCATTACATTATTGTAGAATGTAAACCAATGCCTTTTGATAAACCTTAAATTATTGGTCTTAATGATAGTTTTCTCCGAAAGGAAAAAAGAAAATGAAAAGAAAGAGCAATATAAGTGAAAAAAAGTGGGGACTTTTATGGCTAAATGCTACCTCTCATCTCTCAAAGAATGGTTGGTGGATCCTAACAAAAATCTCATCTCATACTTAAGTGGAAGGGGACTCCTTGCTGGTCATTTCATGCAAGATATATAGTAAAGTTCACTTGCTTTCAATCGATGAAGATATTTCAAGCATCTTCAATATAATAATATTTTGAGCTTATTTTTCTATCATTATTTAATAATTTAGGCAAAATATTAACAATATAATACATCATGTTTCTTACCTTATAGAGTTATAGGTTAATTCGAAGGACTATTTTGATTGAATTTTTCCTTAAAAAATTTATGAGTTTCTTTGGATTCTCAAAATTGTGCAAAAAAGAAAATTTTGGATGTCGAATCAGACTGCAAATTTGGCTGAAATGATAGGAACATTGCTCATCACATGGCTATGATGTGAGCCCTTCAAATCCGCAATCAATGAATCCATCCATGAAAGGGACTTCAATGCTCGCTCTCTCTCTCTCCTCTCTCTCTCTCTCTCTCTCCTAATCTTTGATAAGATGCTTGTGGTGGAGATGGACCAGCTAACATCATCTGAACAGATAAATTTTGTAATGTCCCATCATTTTATCAGGGGATAGTGCAACTAATCTTCTAATTAAATTAGTTATTAACTTTGATACGTCATCGAAAAATTATCTTGATCGGGCACGAATCTCGAGGAAAAACTCAAGTTGGAAATTTCAAAAATTAATTCGGAGACTATTTAAACTCCGATTTCAGCAAGCTTATAGTCGAACTGAGCGTCTCGGAAATACGAATCCAACAACACCAAATTCGACGCAATCCGAGCCCAAACGAGTCCAAATCAAGTACTCGAAGTGCTGTTGGAAGCATCAAACAGCAATTTGAGTTACCAAACGGTCTCTGATTTTGACGAGCTTATAATCGAATCGAGCGGCTCGACGAGACGAATCCAACGAGCCCAAGATCGCAGAATTATGATATCATTAAGACCTTCAAATGCTTGATAAACGGTTCACGATCAAGGGATTCAATATCAACCGTTCATCCGGATCACTCCGTATTTGCCCCTGATCCCTCACATATTTACGGGCTATGCCACTCCAGAAAAACTATAAATAGCCCCTCATTTCTCTTAAGAAGGGACCCAAGCCAAGAAGCCAAGAAGCCAAGAAGAGTAGAAGAGAAGAAGAAGAGAAGAGAAGTTTAGGAGGGAACAGCTCCTCCTCGACCACCGCCGGAACACCGCCGGAACTTCGCCGGAACACCGCCGGAACTTCGCCGGAACTCCGCCGGAACACCACTAAAGCACCACCGGGCGCCCGAGGGACGCCGGAGCTCTGCCCGACGCTGGAGCAACATCAGAATTCTGCCTGACGCCAGAATTCTACCCGATGCCCGAGTGACGCCGGACTTCTTTCCAAGTGACGCCGGAATTCTGCCGGACACCCGAGTGACGTCGGAACTCTGCTTGGCCTTGTAACTGATACTCATTGTAATCCGATCGTCCTGAATCTAACGGACGAATCAGCCTCGTGTATTTCATACAACACTAGTGGAACTTTTTCAACTGGGCGTGGCCCCGTGGTTTTTCCCTTTTTCAGAGCTTTCCACGTAAAAATCCTGGTGTTCATTTATTTTTCTGTTTGTGTGCTGGATATACGTACAACGCTGAGACAGAAAATTAAACTCTATCGCCGCGTATATTTGAGTCCGCAAGAGTTTGGCGCCGTCTGTGGGAACCTCATCCCACAACTTCAAGTATTGCTACGATGGTCAACAGGCGCAGCAGTCGCATCATTGGAGCTTCTCGCTCCAACTCCCACCAGTCCAGAAATCAGTCTATAAATCATAGATGCCCGGTATCTACCTCTTTCTACCCCGGGGGGCAAAACGCACCTGGAGAAAGGACCTCGGGACCCTCCTTAGAAGAGAGAATTCAAAAGATGGAAGAATCTCAAAACGAGATCCTACAACTCCTGCGAGAGACTCGACAACCGACCCTAGCACCTCAAGAGGAGGTTCTTCTCCCTCGAGATCCACCACGTGTTGAAGCTGTTCAAATCGAATATATTCAAGCTGAGATTCCTCCTCCTCCACCCAGGAGGCGTTCGCAGTCACATCAAGATAACGAACTGGCTGATACAGCAAGTTCTACCCATCCTCCGCACACAGGTCGGCAATCTCTCCTTCCTCAAGACCTCCCTAAGGAGCTAGCCCAACATCACATTGCTGAGCTCCCTCAGCAATACCCTACGCCACGAACTGTGACGATTGGTTCGAGAGGAGTTCCCTATAGGAGGCGTAAGGCAACCTCTTCGTCAGTGGGACTTCCAGGAGTCGTCACCCCTGATGGAAGCCATTCTTCAACACCCTATTCCGGCTGGCTTTAAGCTACCAAGCATCGAGTCCTACGATGGGACATCCGACCCGTACGAGCACATCGACCATTACAGGACCATCATGCTTATTCAACGAGCCTCAGACGCACTCCTTTGCCAGGTTTTCCCTGCCACTCTTAAAGGACAAGCTCGAACATGGTTCTATTCACTTCCAGCCGGAACGATCCCCACATTTGTCAAATTGGCCAAAGTATTTGTCGAACAGTTCGTAGCCAACCGAAGAATTACTAAGGATTCTTCTCATCTCTCTGGGATCCGTCAGAACGAGGGAGAAACATTAAAAGAATATTTTCAACGGTTTTCCACCGAGGCTCGACAGATTCCGGGAGTGAACCCAGAACTGCTCCGAGGGGTCTTCCTTGGAGGCCTTCGTCCTGGTCCTTTCTATTCGGCACTCATGCGGGACACAGTTCATTCATATGCTGACCTGATCCATCGTGTAGAAGCTCAGATTTCCGCTGATGAAGCCATTAATGCTCATAGAAAGCAATTTGAGCAAACAACTGGAAAGCGTAAGAACGCCCCTACAATAGAGGAGTCATTTTCGCAACGAAAGAAAAATTCATCTCTTAGACCCCCAGTACCACAACGCGAGTTCCGACATGAAAAAGAGTATACGCCTCTCAATGCAACTCGAACCAACATACTAATGGCCATTCGAGATAAAGAAAATATCAAGTGGCTTAATTCTTTGAAGCCAAATGTTGGGAACCAGGAGCAATATTATTATTTCCACCGTAGTCGTGGACACACTACTGAAGCCTGCAAGCAACTCAAGGATGAGATCGAGAGGTTGATCCGACAAGGATATCTTCGACAATTCATTCAAAACTCACCTGCTCGAGATGAAGCTGGTCCAACTGGGGGGCAAAATCAACAACAACAAAGACAACAGTTGAATAATATTCAAATGGTTGGCGAGATTGAATGACCATGCACTTTGTGTAGTTATATTAGTAATACTACTTGTTATGTGTCATCGTGTATCTCTTCTATGATAAGTAGGATGTCACTCTAATGTCCTTAGTATTTCTACTAAGTCAAATGATGTGGTTGTCCCTATATGTATCTCTTCTGTTGTACAAGGGAATTATTGTATTGTCTTACAGTAATATAATGTGTTGTTCGTCCAGTTTTGATAATGTCACTTTCTTTAAAAAGAATGCAACTGACAGTGAAAAACTACTGACAAATATAGTCTTTTTATCTATGATCTGAGAAATACACAGTCTTTATTACATCTCAATCATTGGAAGATCGATCCCATGGGGATTCGATCCGACCTCTTCTATATAGGTTAACGTCATCAAGCAGGGCTCTGACATGCAACCTCGGATAGGTCTCACATCCTTGGTGGATTCTTTCGACCTCTTCCATACAGGTTAACGTCGTCGAGCAAAGGCACCGACATACAACCTCGGATAGGTCTCACATCCTTGGTGGATTCTCTCGACCTCTTCCATACAGGTTAACGTCGTCGAGCAAAGGCTCCGACATACAACCTTGGATAGGTCTCACATCCTTGGTGGATTCTCTTGACCTCTTCCATACAGGTTAGCGTCATCGAGCAAGGCTCTGACATACAACCTCGGATAGGTCTCACATCCTTGGTGGATTCTCTCGACCTCTTCCATACAGGTTAGCGTCGTCGAGCAAAGGCTCCGACATACTACCTCAGATAGGTCATATATTCTTGATGGATTCTCTGGACATCTCCTACAGAGATTCTTGGCGGGCAAAAAATCTTCAAAAAAGTATGTTACACAATATATTAACTCATGTTTCAAAGATGCAAAAGTGAGTTTTCAACTTCATATAAATATTATTGAAGTCATATTACGAAAGATTGTACATCTAGGTCACCTTTGTAAGAATGTAAAAGCAAAAGGTACACTGGTGACATTCATACAAGCTAGTATCATCAAGCAACAAGCAACTTTAACACAGTCAAATGTCCTTGGTGGATTTAAGTGACTTCTCCCTTACTGCACGCAAGCATCTCCTACAACTGCTCCTTCACAGAAAGGACATAACTGGATCATCATCAGACCTCCACTCAGTTGACAGTGTTAGTGTATTGCTAGAATGTTGGCATGTCACACTACTTCGGCCCCTTGATTCAGTAATATCTGATGTTGGCACTTTAGTATGGATGAATATTGCCTTAACACAATGTTACTGGACGCCCGCCATCATCTGCCTGTCGCCAAACCCTCGTCGAATTTCTACCCAACGTTGTATTTCTGCCAGTTGCGTGACTTGTCTCGGATATCTACCCGACGTTGTACTTATGCCCGTCAAGGGACTTTCATCGGACTTCTGCCCGACGACGAGCTTCTTCCCGTTGCTGGGTCTCTGCCCGTCGCCGGACTTTCGTTGGAATTTTGCCCAATATTTTCATCGGACTTCTGCCCGACACCGTACTTCCACTCGACGCAGGACTTCTGTCAGTCGCGGGACTTTCGTCGCACTTCTACCCGACGCCGGACTTCTGCCCGTCGTCGGACTTCAACCCGACGATGTACTTCTTCTCGACGTCGGACTTCTGCCCGTTGCCGGATGTTTGTTGGGCTTCTACCCGACACCAAATTTCTACCCGTCGTGGGACTTCCGCCCGCTGATGGATTTTCGTCGGAGTTATACCCGACGCCGTACTTCTTCCCGACGTCGGACTTCTGCCCGTTGCCGGATGTTTGTTGGGCTTCTACCCGACACCAAATTTCTACCCGTCGTGGGACTTCTGCCCGCTGACGGATTTTCGTCGGAGTTATACCCGACGCCGTAATTCTTCCCGACGTCGGACTTCTGCCCATCGTCGGATGTTTGTTGGGCTTCTACCCGACACCGAATTTCTACCCGTCATAGGACTTCTTCCCGCCGACGGATTTTCGTCGGAGTTCTACCCGACGCCGTACTTCTTCCCGACGCCTGACTTCCGACCATCTTCAGACTCCCTCCGACTAACATCTCACCTCCACATGAAGGAATGAAAAAGAAAAGAAATTTCTAACTCCTGTACAAGAGGAGGGGCGTTGTCTCAAGTAGGGAAAATCACCTACTGAATAACAACGGAATGTCTCAACTGTCAGAAAGCCAGAATGAGAGAAAAAAGAGGGAAAACCGCTAACTTCTGTGCAAAAGGAGGGGCGCCAAATCAAGTAGGGAAAGTCACCTACTTAAAAACGGCGGAAGGCCTCAAAATGCCAGAAACTAGAGGGGAGAAGAGAGGAATACTCTAACTTCTGCGCAAAGGGAGGGGCACCGAGTCAAGTAGGGAAAGTCACCTACTCAAAAACGGCGGAAGGCCTCAAAATGCCAGAAACTAGAGGGGAGAAGAGAGGAATACTCTAACTTCTGCGCAAAGGGAGGGGCGCCGAGTCAAGTGGGGAAAGTCACCTACTCAAAAACGGCGGAAGGCCTCAAAATGCCAAAAGCCAGAGGGAGAAAGGAAGAAGGGGCAATTTTCTCCTAGGCCCTGGGGGGTCTATTTATATTATTTTTGAGGGGGGGAGGATCCCAAAATTTTATTAAATTCCCTGAATTTTTTCAAATTTTTCAGAATTTTTTTGGATTTTTTCGGAATTTTTTGGGCCCCACCACTTTTAAAAAAATATATATATATATTTTTTTTTTAAAAAAGGGGTAACCGCGCGGTACCGCGCGGACGCGCCTGTTGGCGCGGGCGCTGCCGCAGGCGGCGGCGGCAGGCGGCGGCCGGCCGGCAGGTTCGGCAGCCTACGCGTTCCCGGGCTCCGATTTCGGGCCCGGACGGTCCAAATTCGACGTTTTTGGGGTCCCCGGACACGTTTTTCGACGTCCCATACTCAATTTTGACACTTTCAGAGCTCAACGGGGCCTCTATGATCAAGTTTAAGCAAACATTTAATTTTTGGAACGCAAATTTTTGCGATTTTGCCAAAGTGAAAAGCCGACACATATATTTTTGGATTCCTGGAGCTTTGACGTCCAAAAATAGGGGGCAACTGATACGTCATCGAAAAATTATCTTGATCGGGCACGAATCTCGAGGAAAAACTCAAGTTGGAAACTTCAAAAATTAATTCAAAGACTATTTAAATTCCGATTTCAGCAAACTTATAGTCGAACTGAGCGTCTCGGAAATACGAATCCAACAACACCAAATTCGACTCAATCCGAGCCCAAACGAGTCCAAATCAAGTACTCGAAGTGCTGTTGGAAGCATCAAACAGCAATTTGAGTTACCAAACGGTCTCTGATTTTGACGAGCTTATAGTCGAATCGAGCGGCTCGACGAGACGAATCCAACGAGCCCAAGATCGCAGAATTCTGATATCATTAAGACCTTCAAATGCTTGATAAATGGTTCACGATCAAGGGATTCAATATCAAACGTTCATCCGGATCACTCCGTATTTGCCCCTGATCCCTCACATATTTACGGGCTATGCCACTCCAGAAAAACTATAAATAGCCCCTCATTTCTCTTAAGAAGGGACCCAAGCCAAGAAGCCAAGAAGCCAAGAAGAGAAGAAGAGAAGAGAAGTTTAGGAGGGAACAGCTCCTCCTCGACCACCGCCGGAACACCGCCGGAACTTCGCCGGAACTCCGCCGGAACTCCGCCGGAACACCACTAAAGCACCACCGGGCGCCCGAGGGACGCCGGAGCTCTGCCCGACGCTGGAGTAACATCAGAATTCTGCCTGACGCCAGAATTCTACCCGACGCCCGAGTGACGCCGGACTTCTTTCCAAGTGACGCCGGAATTCTGCCGGACACCCGAGTGACGTCGGAACTCTGCTTGGCCTTGTAACTGATACTCATTGTAATCCGATCGTCCTGAATCTAATGGACGAATCAGCCTCGTGTATTTCATACAACACTAGTGGAACTTTTTCAACTGGGCGTGACCCCATGGTTTTTCCCTTTTTCACGGCTTTCCACGTAAAAATCCTGGTGTTCATTTATTCTTCTATTTGTGTGCTGGATATACGTACAACGCTGAGACGGAAAATTAAACTCTATCGCCGCGTATATTTGAGTCCGCAACAAACTTAAAGAGATATTATTTTATCAAGTTTATATATATACACACACACTTGAGGGCTAAGTATTGTAACGTTTTTTTTTGGGACATTTAGGTTAATTAAGGCAAAATTATACATACATCACATACACAAGCTTCGAACTCAAGATCTCTTGATTGGGAGTTTATGAACCAAGAGATCAAGGTGAGCTGCGTGAGAAGGATTGCAACGTGAAGATTTTTTTTTTTCTTTCTTATCTATATTTGATTTTATTACATAAATGTAAGAAAAATAAGTGAAGAGCTATTCTTCAGGAGTCGTTAGTTTCTTGGTGAACTAGACAAGCCCAAGCACCATCTAAGGCTAGGTGGTCTGTTTACAGAGGCCCATGCATTTTCTTTGTACTTTCCTTTCTCAATGCTACCACAAGCTAATAGTTCTTAGCACTCTTATGATTAGATGAGTTGATTTTGAGTAAGTTAAATTTGACTTAGAATTTAAAGTTTTTTATTTTTGTTGAGATGATTTTGATTAATTTTTAGTTCATTTTATTATAGCATAGTATTTTAAATATGTCTTAAATTGAAATTATATATGTTTAAAAATTTATTGGTCCAATCAATAATCAATATTATTTATAATTATAAAATTATTTTTAATTAATATATAATATATAGGTTTGCTTTGGTACAATTAGTCCTTCACATCTTTTGATTTGTTAGCTTGTGGTTATGGTAGAGTTATAAATGATACTCCTACCATTTCTTTAGAGATATGAGAAGGACTATGAAAGCTCCAAGGCAACCTCTATTTCCTACTTGCTATTTATAAGAGGATTTATTTATTTCTTTGAAGTTAAAATAAAAAAATTATATAATATATTTATGAAATTTTGTTATTTGAATGGATAAAAATAAAATTAATTTTAAACTCTACGAAAATTTTTTAAAGTGACACAAAAATGATATTTTCATTTTAAATAAAAAAGTTAAAAAATGAATCTATTATTTTAAAAATAAAATTTTAAATTATGAGCAACCAAATGAGCCTTAATGCAAGTTTTGTTTATATTTGTGGCTAAAAATTACCCTTAAATTGAACAAAAAATAACTAGAAATATTTGGTCTTTAAATAACTAATTTTTTTGCGATTTATGAATAGTCAGGTCATTATAGAGTGATCAATATATGAGTTTGAAAATACCTCTTCTTTTTTACCAAATAACTAAAAAACATCCAATTAAAAGATGTTTGAATATAAATTATTGAAGTTATTCTATTTGAATAAAAAATATATTAGAGTTTCTTTAAGGGTGGTTGTAGAGCTGTTGTCAGAAAAATAAATTTTTTGAAAGCTTTCATAAGTATTATAAATATTTTTTTTGAAAAAAAATTGACTAACAATTTTATGATAGCTATAATATTCTAGCAAGTCTAATTATAAAAAGCAGCTTCCCACCATATAAATTTTTATATTGCAAGAAAATACTAGTAAAAAAAATGTGTGATAGCAGTCTAAAACACAAAGCTGTGAAAAGATTACCCAAATAAACTTTGAATTATTTTTTTAAGTTTAGCATCCAATTTGAATTTTAAAATCTTACTTGCATCTTCTATAAGTCATCATCATGCCATTGGCGATTAAGGCTTCGTTTGGGACGGCTTTCTTACAGCTTCTTAAAGCTGCCACTACTAAAAAATAAGGCTTTCGCAACACTTTTTTTGACCTACAACAGCAGTTAAAACACCTACAATTTTTTTTTGTATAAAAAAGCTGCTTTAAGAATTAGGAAGCACAACATAAACTTTATTTGCAGAGTACAAAATAAAATTATATTTGACACTTTTAACATAGTTTAATTATAATATTTAATGACTAATTATATGATTATATATAGGAAGTACAACAACAACAAGCATTTGTCCTACTAAGTGGAGTCGGCTAGTTGAATCCTTCTTTTCCATTGTATCCTATTAAGGATTTGTTTAAGAAAAAAGTTCAGCTTTATATAGAAGTGATTATAAAATTACTATGGAGAGAGTAACCTTTTTAAAGCTGCTATAGAAAGTAGTTTCCTAGCAGATAAAATTCTTGAAAGTATATAACATCGACATCAGCTTAGGGTTTTTTCCAGAAGCTCGTGGGTTTCCCTCACCCTTCTAGGGCTGATCCCTTCGGTGGCGCCGGCGATCTTAGCCATTTCCAGGGAATTTCTCTATTCCTTTTCTGTTTTTTCCTTTGGTTATTTGATTTTGAGCTCTGTTTTTTCCATCTCCGACGCGTTCCGGTATGGCGTCGAAGCTGTGCGACCCTGGCTTTTTAGGGGGTTCACTTTCTTCATGTTCTTTTTTGGAAGCTCTTGCGGGCTCTTCTTCTGTTACTGATTTTACGGAACTTAAGGCTTCTTCTTTTCGTGACTTGCCTTCCCTTTGGATTTCGGAGTAGGAAATCCATGCATTGGATGCTCCTTTTCAATTTTCCTTAGTAGGTTTTTTTTCCCTCAAAATGCCCCTCACTTGATTCCATTAGGAGATTCTTCTTCAACCTCAAGTAACTCAAGTTGAATGGTGAGGTTTTGGTCACCCTGCTTGATCCGTCGCATATTCTTATAAAGCTGGCTAATGACCTTGATTACTGTAGGGTTTTCTATTATAGATCATATATTGTTTACAATTGCTTCATGAATCTTACTAAGTGGTCTCCCCTAATGGATGTCGGTGTTGAATCGTCGGTGATCCCAATTTGGGTATCTTTTTCACAATTGCGTCCTCACCTCTATTCTCCATGTATTCTTCATGATTTGGGTTCTCTCTTTAGCAAACCGTTGAAAATAGACTCTGCTACCTCTATTGGTTCTAGGCCGTCCATGGCTCGTGCTTTGGTGGAGCTTGATATCACTAAAACCTACCCAGACAAGGTTTAGTTAGGTCCTGAGAAGTTGGGCTATGTCTAGCAAGTGGTTATGGAAGAGTTTCCACCATTTTGTGCTTCATCTAAATGTATTGGTCATGTGGTTGGGAATTATCGTTCTCTTCCAACGGCTGATCTTTCAATTCAGATTTCTGTTAATCCTATTTTGAATTATCCTCCTCCCCCTTCCCCTATTGTGTCGATCCTTGCTGGGGGGACAATGCGGTTGCTTCGGTTGGTGTCCCTTTAGAGTTGGTTTTTGTGGAGAATGCTGTAGGGAATGCTGAGGTTTTGTGGGGGATAATCCTGTTATTATTGAGTCTAATTTAGTTCATGTGGATTCTGTTGTGGTTGGGGTGGAACCTGGAGCCCCGGTTTCGCAGTTATGTGCTAGTGAGGTTGGTGATTTGAACTGTGATTTTAATTCTAAACCTGGTTTGTCTTGTGCAGATGTTGTGTCTGTTTCGAGAGAATTATCTATGGATGCTGTACATTGTGTGGTTGTTGTGCCTTTTGGTTTCCCTGTTTCTCCTATTCGGGATTTGGTTGGTTGTGGTGAATCATCCTCGTTGGATTCTATGGAATGGGATGCTACTTCTTCTTCTGTTAACTTGGTCTCGAATGTGCCTGTTAATGACCAATCAGACTTAGATCCTAATGATGGCTTTAAGGGCAATGCTAATTTTGTTAATATCCCTATTTCGGTTATGTCTAATGTTGAAATGAAAGCTCATGTGGCTCAGTCTATAAAAAACTCTGTATTGGTTCAAACTGACTGCTGATTTTGGAGGACTCCCTTTCTTCTCATTCTGGCGGGGAGGAAGCAGATCTTGATGACTTTTGAGGAGGATATGGTAGGTAGTTCTGTTGATCGAGGTTTTTCTAATGATGGTGGAAAAAGGCGTAAAAGCAAACTCAAGAAGAAGTAGGTTTTGGTTTTGGGCCTTAGCTATTTTGATGGTGGTATTGGATATTTTGGTGGACGATGATGAGGAGGACCTCGGCTTCACCTTGTTGGCTCAGCTAGTTGGCAACCTGGGTGCTTCGGTTTGTTGCTTGGTGATTCAAGGCTCTGTTGGTATAGTTGTCACCTACGGATGGTCCATGCCTGGCTTCGAGGTTGGTGCTGGGGGCCCCATTCCTGAGTCCGTTCTCATTGCTTATCCTGTTATGTTTGTTTTTGTTGGATTTTGCTGTTTTGTCCCGCTGGTTTTTGCCCTCTCGATATTGTACTTTTTTATCTATTGAATAATATTGTATTTTGAAAAAATAAAATAAAATAAAAAAAATTCTTGAAAGCAATAAAAAAGTAATGGCCAAACAAAAACTATAGTTGTGGTGTGAAAATCAAAGCAGTATGAAAGCTATCACAAACAAAGCCTAAGAGTAAACTTCCTATTTAAATCTAATAAAAATACATTATTTAATTATATATAAATTGTCACTAATAATGATTCAAAACTCTAAAATCTTTTCTAGATGCTCATTTGGTTGCTATTAGATGAAAAATATATTTTAGAAAATGATAAGTTATTATCATTATTATAAAGTGAAATTAAAATACTTATTTTTGAAAATTTTAGAAGATATTTATAGAATTGAAAATTATATTAATTTTTAATAATATCTAACTAAATAATGGAATCTATACTTGTTTTCTAACATCAAGTAAACAAATGAGCTCTAACCTCCCTCAAAAATAAAAATTTTATTTTCACATTATAATTAACTGAAAATAAAATCTATTTCCTATTTCCAATCAGCCAAAAAAAAAAAAAAATTTCTTGTATGCATAGGCAATGCAGCAGTTTAGTTTGGTGTGTTCTTAACGAAAGATGTGCTAGGCCTTAGTTGGATTGGACCTAAAAATGGGGGAAAAAAAGGCCCATATAGTATTACAAGTGGACCCAATGTAAGTTGGTCCATATAAGCACAATATATATATAATGAATAAACAAATAATGTCAATGAAGTGGGAAGATAAATATCTTAGCTTTCTAATGAATATCATTAAAATACAGAAAGAATAATAATATATTTTTTCTTACATTAAAATTCATGTGAAGGAAAAATATTAGAGTTGTTGTTCCTAAAAAAAGCTCTCATTAATAGAAAAAATGCTAGAATATAACACATCTCCATCAAATCAAAGAATCTATTTAGATAAAGAGCATAAATCTAGAAAAAAGAACCTTTATGTAAACTTGTTGAAGGAATATGGAGATATTGATGTTGATGGTGGAGAAAAGTCTAATCTTATCTTATTTGTAGAAAGAGTGGGATGAATAGATCGGTTCAGTGACGATATATTGATCAATACTGATTCTAAGAAAATGTGTTATGTGAATAATGAATGGCATTAGACATCATGTGATAACATGTGATGAAGGATTGCAAAAATTGGATCTCTTGCTTCGATGAGCTTCGTAATATGATAATTGTTATGTACCGAGCATTATATTTCATTTTGATGAATCTCATAGAATGTGGAACATTGGCAGTTGACAAATGAAGGTGATATGGGGAAGACGTAAAGAACACTAGAGAACTCATCTGAACTTCTAGAACTAGTTAGAGCTCCTTCATTTGGGTTCAGGGTTCATGAAGTTTAGATTGTGGAAAATGACGGTGAATATGTTATTTGTAGATTTGGAGGGGGTATTTTTATGAATGATTTTGTTATTGAAGAATAAAGGTAAAATGTCGTTATTATTGGGGTGAAATATTTATCATTCTAGGACTAATCCAACATCATAAATGACTAGAGAAATCTTCAAATTTAGAGGTCTAAATTTTTTTTTTTTAAGTTTAGATTTATACAAAAAAGAATGCAAGAAATTTGTGGTAATAATCATAATTAGACACAATTGTGTAGAAGCTCAAGATATTAGATTTAAGAGCTAGTAAAGCACATCCTCTAACTAATGAAATAGTTGTAGTGGCGATGACCAGCCAGCATAAATCTGATGTGAAAGAGTGCATGAGAAAATAAATGAACATCTCGATCCATTATTATTTTTTATTTCTTTTGATATCTTGCTAGTTTTCACGAATTTTTTTATTTATGACACGTAATTAGTTTTTTTTATCAAATAAATTATAAATAAAAAGAAATAAAATCTAAATATATTTGTTTACGAAATTGAAATGAAAAAAAAGTGATATTCTTTTCACTAAACTACTATGTTTCTTTAGCAATAAATAGGGGTTGCAATTTGAGTCAACGGGTCGGGTTCGGGTTCAACCCGAGATGACTTGGGCGTAAACGGGTTGACCTGAACCCGACCCATTTAGCTAAATGGGTCTGGATTTACAACCCGGACCCAACCTGTGATTGCGTAGGGCCTGGGCGAACCGCGAAGTCGCAAACGTAACGAATGAAAAGGTCTAATAGTTTATCTCGAAAGGTTTTTGATTCAACGATATGCGATAGTCTGATAGATGAATAGATTCTAATACAAAAAATGAGGATTTTGAGCCCCATATATATTGATATATCATCAAAAAATTATCTTAATCAGGCACGAATCTTAATGTAAATATGAGATTTAGGCTTCAAAAATTAAATCGGAGACCATCTAAATTCCGATTTCAGCAAACTTACAGTCAAACTGTACGTCTCAAAAATACGAACCCAACGACACCAAATTCGACTCAATCTGAGCCCAAATGAGTCCAAATCAAAGACCCAAAGCGCATTTGGAAGGTACAAACCATAATCTGACTTACCAAACGGTTTCCAAACGTGACATGCTTATAGTTGAATCGAGTGGCTCGACGAGATGAGTCCAACGAACCCGGGATCTCTGAATTATGATATCATTAAGGCATTCAAATGATCATGTAACGATCCATGATCAAGGGGATCAATATCGGCCGTCCATTCAAACCACTCCAATTTGGACCATGATTCTCAACATATTTACAAGCCATGTCAATCTCAAAAAACTATAAATAGCCACCATTTCTTCACATGAAGAGGGGAGGAGAAAAAGAAAGAGAAGGGAGGAATTTAGGAGCTCTCTTGCCACCGACCACCGCTGGAGTTCCTGCCGACCATCGTCGGAGTTCCTGCCGACCATCGCCGGAGTTCCTGCCGACCACTGCCGGAGTTCTTACCGACCACCGCCGGAATTCTTGTCGACCACCGTCGGAGTTCTTGCCGACCACTGCCGGAGTTCCTGTCGACCACCGCCAGAGTTCCTGCCGACCACTGACGAAGTTCCTTCCGATCACAGCCAAAGTTCCTGCTGACCACCGATGGAGTTTCTTCTTGACCATCGCCAGAGATCCTTATTGACCGTTGCCAGAGTTCATCCCGCCATCGCCGGATTTTTGCCTGTTTCTCTAATCTATTGTAATTTCCACCATCTCCCAGCAAAGGGGCGAATCAAGATTTGTAATTTATTCAAGATTAGTGAAATTTTCTCATCTGGGCCAGGCCCTGTAGTTTTTCCCTTTCTGGGTTTTTCACGTAAAAAGTTTCTGGTGTTTCTCTCCCTCAACTATCTGTTGGCGTGCTGGTTATACGTACATTGCTGAGACGTATTTTTTACTCTACTGCTGCGTATTTTTAGTCTGCAATAGTTTGGCGCCGTCTGTGGGAAACTATTCCCAATATTTCTTCAATGACTGATCGAAGTAATACTAACAATAGATTCTCTCGCTCTAACACACATCGAACTAGATTCCCATATGACAATCATGGACGTCGTAATTATTCAAGGGAAGGACCTTATTCCTTGGAAACTCGAATTCGTAGGATGGAGGAGCAACAGGCAAGAATCTTAGAAATATTGGAGGAGGCAGCCCAGTAGAGGATATTGTCTCAAGATGATGAGGCTCCTCTCCCTCATCCTCAACAACATAATAGGGGCAAACAATTCGAAAATGCTGAGCGCCAAGCTAATGCTCCTCCTCCGCAATATAATCCAGAAGTAGATGATGCTGCAAGTTCGACACATCCTCCACCTAGAGCCCATCAGATGCAAAATCTCCAGCCTGCTCTAGATACACCTCGTGATATTATACGAGATAAATTGCGACGTCTTGTCCAGGAAGAATTCCCAATAAGGGATAGGAATCATTTTAATCTCCAACAAAGTTTCCAAGAATCTTCTCCGCTGACTTACGAAATTTTCCTACACCCTATTCCAACAGGGTTCAAGCTACCAACCATTGATCCATACGATGGGTCATCCGATCCCTATGAACACGTTGATCATTATCGAACAATTATGCACATACAGCGAGCTTCCGATGCACTTCTTTGTCAAGTTTTCCCTCCCACCTTCAAGGGCCAAGCTCGCACCTGGTTCTATGCTCTGCCTAGAAATATAATCCATAGTTTTGCTCATCTTGCGAGGCTCTTTGTCGAGCAGTTTATTGAAAATAGAAGAATTATTAAAGATTCATCGCATCTCTTTGGAATCCGTTAAAATGAGGGAGAATCTTTAAAGGAATATTTTCAAAAATTTTCTTCTGAAGCTCGACAAATCCCAGGAGTGGATCCTGAGTTATTACGAGGTATTTTTCTTGGAGGACTACGCCCTGGACCATTTTACTCTTCATTGATGCGAGAGACTGTCCGTTCTTATGCTAACCTAATTCACAGAGTAGAAGCTCAAATTACTGCCGATGAGGCTATTAACGCTCATCGAAAATAATTCGAACAACCTTCTAATAAAAGAAAGAATGGACACGAGAATGGAGTTGGAGCCCAAAAATCTCAAAAGAGGAATCAAGATCTTCCACCTCGACCCCCTCAACAAAATCGAGATTATAAATCAAAGAAAGAATACACTCCATTGAATACAACTCGTGTTAATATTCTCATGGCTATACAGAATGAGCAAAACATTAAATGGCCCAATCCACTAAAGCCAAATTCTGGAAATAGAGATTATTATTGTCATTTTCATTGAAGTCGTGGGCATACGACTGAGGCCTGCAGACAATTGAAGGAAGAAATTGGAAGACTGATTCAACAGGGATATCTTCGTCAATTCACCCAAAACCCACCTGCACAAAATGAGGTTAATCCTGCTGGGGGGTAAAATCAAGAGCAACAAAGGCAACACCTTGCAAATCGACAAATAGTTGGAGAAATTGAAACTTTTGCTGAAGGACCCTTAATATCCTCTCATGTCTTACTCACTAGCCCAGAGGAACTGATTCTAAAGAAAGCACGATCTGATCACTCCATCATATTTGGCGATTCTGACTTAGAAGGGATTCATACTCCACACCAGGACCCACTTGTCATCAATGCCGGTATTGGAGATCCATGTTATAATGTCAAAAGAATCTTAATCGATAATGGGAGTTCTGTTGATGTCCTGTTCTATTCAACATTTCTTAATATGGGGTTAGCCAGAAAGAAGCTTCAGCCTGCTACTGGACCATTATATGGATTTGATAATTGTCCAGTAAGGGTAGAAGGAATAATTACTCTCCCTGTCACACTTGGGGAATTTCCTCGACAAGTTACTCATTCAGTTCAATTTGTTGTGGTTAAGTCAGAATCAGCATATAATGCTATCTTTGGGCTACCTTTGCAATCAATTTTTAGAGCTATCACCTCAGTGCCTCATTTGAAGATGAAATTCCCAACTCCATCAGGGATTGGAGAAGTGCGAGGAAATCAACATGAGGCACAATCTTGTTATCTCAGGCAAGCTCAACCTCGTCCATCTATAACTTTAAGCATTGAAAATTCTGATCTCCAAAATGACGACGTCCTTTATAGAGCTTCTCCAGGGGAGGATTTAATTTGTGTCTCCATATTAGAAGAAGATTCTCTCAAAATAGTGCAGATAGGGTCTTTACTTTTTGATGAAGAAAAGATGCAATATACAAATTTTTTACGAACAATTCAAGATATTTTTGCATGGAGTTCAGCAGATATGCCTGGAATCGACCCTCAGACTATTGTACATTCACTCAGGCTAAATCCAACATTTAAACCAATCATCCAGAAAAAGAGAAATTTTGCACCAGATCGTCAGCAGGCTATAAAGCAGGAAGTGGATAAACTTTTAAAAGCTGAGTTCATAAGAGAAGTATATTATCCAACATGGCTTGCAAATGTCGTAATGGTTAAAAAAGCTAGTGGGGCATGGAGGATGTGCGTGGATTACACAGATCTCAATAAGGCTTGCCCAAAGGATAGTTTCCCACTTCCTCGTATTGATCAATTAGTTGATGCAACATCTGGACATCAAATGTTAAGTTTCATGGACGCATACTCTGGATATAATCACATAAGAATGGATCCTGTAGATGAGGAAGCAACTACTTTTCAAACTGATAAGGGGTTATATTGCTATAGGGTCATGCCGTTTGGACTCAAAAATGTTGGGGCAACTTATCAACGCCTTATGAATAAGATTTTTAATAATCTTATTGGTCGTTCAATGGAGGTATATATAGATGATATGTTAGTTAAAAGTCTTGAAAGGACACAACATATTTTTGATCTGGAGCAATGCTTTGGCCTCCTTCGACATTATAATATACGACTCAATCCTACAAAATGTGCTTTTGGAGTCACATCTGAAAAATTCTTGGGCTTCATGGTTACTCACAGAGGGATAGAAGCTAACCCTGAAAAAATCAAAGCTTTAAGAGAGATGGTGCCCCCGAGGAATATAAAAGAGGTTCAACGTCTGAATGGGAGAATCGCTACCCTATCTCGTTTCTTGGCCCGATCAGGAGATAAATATTTGCCTTTCTTCAAAACCCTAAGAAATGCCCGAAATAAGGGATTTCAATGGACAGATGAGTGTCAAGCAGCTTTCAAACAGCTTTGAACTTATTTAGCTTCACCCCCTCTTTTATCAAAACCAATCCAAGGAGAAAGGTTATATTTATATTTGGCTGTCTATTCGCATGCTATAAGCTCAGTGCTAGTCCGAGAAGAAAATGCTATTCAACGACTAGTATACTATGTCAGTAAAATCCTTTCTGAGACTGAAGGACGATACCCATTGGCAGACAAGACAGTTTTGGCATTAGTATTTCTGCTAGAAAATTAAGGACGTATTTTCAAGCTCATACGATTGGGGTTTACATGAATCTTCCGTTGCGGAGCATCCTTTAAAAGCCCGAAGCTTCAGGAAGATTAATTAAATGGTCAGTAGAACTGGGAAAGTTCGACATCCATTTCTTACCCAGACCAGATATAAAATCTCAAATTTTGACAGATTTTGTGGTCGAGTGCACTGTTCCTATTTCTGATGAACCACTAATTCATCCTTTCTCTTCTTCTTGTTGGATGTTATACGTTGATGGGGCCTCTGGAAGTTCTGGCGCTGGGGCTGGAATTTTGCTAATCTCTCCTCATCATACCACTATAGAATATGGACTATGACTAAAATTTCCTGCAACTAATAATGTCGCTGAATATGAAGCTCTTATTACCGGGTTGAGGCTAGCTATAGAATGTGAAGTACAAAATTTGATAGTCCATACTGACTCACAACTCGTAGTTTCTCAAGTAGGAGGAGAATTTGAGGCTCAAAATCTATAATTAGCACAATATTGTGATATGGTAAAATCACTTCTCACCCGTATGGAGAAATTTGAACTTATTCATATATCTCAGGAGCAAAATACTCGCACAGATACTCTTTCAAAACTTGCTACATCGCTAACCAGTGATCTTTTTAAAAGAAAATATATCGAAGAAGTACATTTTCCTAGTATCGAAGGACCATGGGTGATACAATCAATCAACGAGCCAAGATAGTCTTCTTGGATTGATCCTATATTATCCTTCTTATAAGAAGGAGTGCTACCTGAAGATCCAACAACTGCAATGCGACTCCGAAGGTAGGATGCTAACTTTACTATCATTGGAGGAGAATTATATAAACGAGCCTTCAGTGGACCATACCTCAAATGCCTTCCACCTTCAGAAGCTGATTATGCATTGCGGGAAGTTCATTCAGGCATATGCGGGGAACATTTAGGAGGAAGGATATTGGCTAACAAAATTATACGACAAGGATTTTACTGGCCCACGATGAAACAAGATGCACTAGAATTCACTCAGAAGTGTAATAACTGTCAATTGCACTCCAATTTCACTAATTTACCAGCCACTGAACTTTCATCATTTCAGAGCCCATGGCCTTTCGCCCAATGGGGGATCGATATAATGGGATTTTCCAATAGCTACCAGACAGCGAAAGTTTATCATCTTGGTAGTGGACTACTTCACCAAGTGGGTGGAGGCTGAATCACTCGCAAAAATTACCGAAGCAAATGCAAACAATTTGTATGGAAAAATATTATTTGTCATTTTGGCATTCGTGCAAAAATCATCATAGACAATGGAACCCAATTTACAGGAAAAATCTTCACAGCATTTTGCAGAGACCTCTATATACAACTGGTGCATACAACTGTGGCTCATCCTCAAGTAAATGGACAGACAAAGGTTACAAATCGGACTATACTTAAAGGACTAAAAACACGTCTTGGAAAAGCTGGGGGGCAGTGGGCTGATGAACTACTAAATATTTTTTGGGCTTGCCGCACTACTGCTAGAACTCCAACAGGAGAAACTCCATACAACCTCTGCTTTGGCACATAAGCAATCATCCCAGTCGATATCGGAGTCCCGAGCCTCAGAGTTCAGACTTTTGACTTTAGCAATAATGAGGAAAAGCTTCGAAACTCTTTAGATTTTCTTCCTGAGACAAGAGGCATGGCGTCACTTAAAATTGTAGCATATCATCAACGAATAGCTCGCCACTACAATTGAAAGGTGAAACCCCGACGCATCTCAGTCGGAGATCTAGTTCTGCAAAGTCTTGAAGCGGTTGGAAAGGGCCCCCAACGTAATAAGCTATCACCATTATGGGAAGGCCCTTATATGGTGGCATCTATGGTCAAACCTGGAACATTCAAGTTAAAAGATAGTGACGGAAAAATGCTACCTCGGACTTGGAATATCAGAAATCTTCGCAAATATTATCAGTAGTTATATAGCCCTCGTATTTCCATAAAACATCATAAAATTATTGCACTATTTTCTAAAATAGTGAAATTTGGTTTGATCATTATCAACATCGGATCATAGTCGTTGTCCTAAACAAAATATAAAATATAATGTTGATTTGAGAAATACACAATATTCATTGTATCTCAATCAACATATGATCAATTCCAGGAAAATTTGATCCAACCTCATCCACACAAGTTAATGTCATCGGGCAATACTTTGACAACACAACTTTGGATAGGTTTAACATCCTAAAAGGATATCTATCATTTCTTTGATCAATCCTATAGGGATTTGATCCAACCTCTTCCACACAGGTTAATGTCATCAAGCAGTGCTTTGACAATACAACCTTGGATAGGTTAAACCTCTTAAAAGGATGTCTC
The DNA here is from genome assembly GCA_019925795.1 of Dendrobium chrysotoxum. Taxonomy (NCBI): domain Eukaryota; kingdom Viridiplantae; phylum Streptophyta; class Magnoliopsida; order Asparagales; family Orchidaceae; genus Dendrobium; species Dendrobium chrysotoxum. The sequence goes on from CM034307.1 coordinate 57,267,641, forward strand.
TCAATTCTTTCAAATTAATATAAAAAAATAATAATAAAAATTAAAAAAATTTCACTAAATGAATCATAAATTTTTAAGAAAGTTCTCTTATAAAAAACTTTAAGATTTCTTAAAATCAATATATAGATTTGGAGATACATCTTTGCAAATACAATGGATACATAAAAACTTCTAAGAAAAATAGATGAAATACAATCAATAATAAACATCTTATGCAATATCAATATCATCATAATCACTGAAAAGAGCCTTTTTCAATTCACTTTCAATATCTTCATCGCCTGAATCTAGAGAAGAATCCTCAGATGCTTGACTGGGGGTGAGTCCTTCAATATCAACCACAGTCTTACGGTGAACCAATTGAACACCTTTTAAGAAACCACGAGTAAAGCCTTCTTCGAGACTCTGACGCTCCAGATCCTTCACTTCAACATCAAATAATTTTTCATAAGCCTCTTGAATAAGATGTTGGATCTCTCGGCAATAAGTTGCAGATTTTTTAAATTCCTCTACAGCCTTCAATGATATGGCTTCAATATCCAAATTAATTATTTCTCTCTCCTGAAGATGATCTTGCAATTTCTTGTTCTCCTTCTTAAGGGCGTTCTTTTCTAGTGCAAGCTTTTTTAAAGTTTCTTTATGCTGGTTAATCTCTGCATGAGCCTCAATTAACTCATGGCGGGAAAGATCAGCTTCCCGATTTTAGAATGAAAGAGAAGTGGATATCGTCGCCAGCTCAGCTCTACATTCAGTCAATTGACCCTCCAAGATTGACGTCTCTTTAGTTTTCACCTCCAACCTCCGCTTGTATTCTCCTTGAAGGAACTTGACTTTTACAAACTCGTCATTCCAATCATCCAAAATTGATTCAAATTTGGATTCCATATTCATCTTTTGAATCATCTACAACAAGGAATATAATTAGAAATTATGAAAAGAGAAGAAGAAAGAAGATTGAAAGAACTTACTATTTCTTTAGCATGACGTCGCCCGATACAAATATGCTTTAATACATCTTCTGGAATATGTATCTTTGAAGGGCGAACCTTACTATCCGAATCAAGAGAAACTGTATCAGTGGCCAGGGGACGTGCAACTTCTTTGCCTCTACCGCCATCTCTCGGCATGATCACTTTATCGTTTGTTTTCCTCTTCTTCAGGGAGGGTGGATCAATAATTTTTTGACCTTCTGAGGAATGACTGGCTGGTCGCTTAAGAGCATTGGATTTTACTTCAGGAGTCTTCTCAGATTTCTTTAACTGAATTGCATGTGATCTTCCAGCTTGAATAGAAAGGCCAACTTTAAAAAGACATTCCTCCGTCACACATCGACTAATATATCGCAGTTCTTGTTGAAGACTTTTCGTATCAGAACAATTCAAAATTCTCAAAATATCTCCCTCCCCTACATGCAAAGAACTTGGCAACTCTTTAAATTTATCCCATTTTTCAGGAAGGCCCCACTCATTCTTTACAAAAAAAGAATGAGTTATACCAATTCTTCGAAGGGTCCCTTGTTACAAAATCCAACCATTTCTTATTGGCTCGACATGAAATACAGCCATAAGAATCACTAGTAAATTTACACATTTTTGATAAATATTCTACAGTTAATGTCGCTCCACGTTCCTTAAAGAACACTATCAAGCCCACTATAATTGTTATCGCTCTACATAAAAATTGGGGTAGGGCAACGCCACATGCTTTGAAAATATCAAGTAACTCGGGAGCTGGAGGAAACCTCAAACCAGTACGCAGCGTCATCTCATAAACTGCTACAAATCCTTGTGGAGGAGTATGTGTCCTATCAGTCCTCTTTGGAGCAATAATCAACACATCGTTTGACACATGAAATTTCTTGTGAATCGCCGCCAAGCTATCAGATGTAATGATGGATGTGACATCATCAGATCTCCTCCTATCACCATCATGAGAAGAAGGAAAAATTTTAGAGGCATCCGTCAATCCTCAACCTAAAGAAATTTAGTTTTGATGAAATAAAATATCAAAATGCTCGAACAAAGAAAATCAAATATTATTACGAGCATTATTCTTTGGATTTTTGGAAGAAGATCTCTTTGATGCTGTATCCAAGGTTCTACGTTGGTTGCCATCCTTGGAATTATCGGCCATATTTGTCTAAGACTAACAATCACCCGTACTCCCCGAGCTACTAATCCAAAGAAAAATTTGGATCGACACAAGAGAACTAAGCTTTGATCGCCACCAATGTTCGCTTTGATCGCCACCTACGTTTCCCGAGCACCAATCCAAAGAAAAATTTGGATCGGCACAAGAGAACTAGGCTTTGATCGCCACCAATGTTCGCTTTGATCGCTACCTACGTTCCCCGAGCTACCAATCCAAAGAAAAATTTGGATCGGCACAAGAGAACTAAGCTTTGATCGCCACCAATGTTCGCTTTGATCGCCACCTACGCTCCCCGAGCTACCAATCCAAAGGAATGCTAGGACCGGCACAAGAGAGCAAGGTTTTGATCGCCGCTGACAATCTCCGAGCTATCAATCCAAGGGGAGAACTTGGACCGACACAAGAAATTGTGATTTTTTTCATACCCTAAGGAGGGTATTTATAGTTGCATGAGGGAAGACAAAGAATCTTTCTAGAAATTTCTCAAATAAAAAAATAATAATAATATATATTAATTTTTAGAATTTTAAGAGATAAATTAATTACTTTCACTTAATATATATAAATGAGGGAGAAGAAATATCTCTCTAGAACTTTTTGTCTTTGAAATTTTAAGAGACAAATTCTAATTGATATAGCTTGAATAATTTTATTACATAAAGTAATGGCAATATTTTGAACGTTGGGCAAGTGGAAAGTCAAACGGCTTGAAAAAAAAAAATGATAGCAATTAACTGTTTATTAAGTTAGTAACTAATAATAAAAAAAAAAAAAAGCTTCAGGTGTCGCTTGGTATCTCCAATAGTTTTAATGTTTAGTGAGTTGATAATGAAAGATCATAACTGACCAATAAAATATGAATAATTTAGTTGCTTTAATAGACAATTGTATACTATAAAGCAAAAAACGTAGCTTCAAGTGTGTACTTATGCCATATTTAAATCTTTCATTTCAAAGTTTTTAATTTATTTGAATCTTTCAATTCAAAAAATGTCTACATTTAAATCTTTCATATTTATATATGAATTGATAATTTTGTTTCAAATGCTCAAATAAATATTATCAAAGTTGAAATAAATGCAAAATCACATAATAATAACTTTAGTTTTTAAATTATTATATACCAAAATTGGTATTTATCCAATTTACAAATAATTTATAAATTTAGACAAATTAATTATAAATTATATTTGTCATTTTTTTACAACTTATGCTGACAAACATTCAAGAGAAAATACAAATATATATATTTTCGAACTTTGCAAGTTTCGACGTCCGAAAAAAGGGGGGCAACTTAATCAGGCACGAATCTTAATGTAAATATGAGATTTAGGCTTCAAAAATTAAATCGGAGACCATCTAAATTCCGATTTCAGCAAACTTACAGTCAAACTGTACGTCTCAAAAATACGAACTCAACGACACCAAATTCGACTCAATCCGAGCCCAAATGAGTCCAAATCAAAGACCCAAAGCGCATTTGGAAGGTTCAAACCATAATCTGACTTACCAAACGGTTTCCAAACGTGACATGCTAATAGTCGAATCAAGCATAGTCGAATCGAGCGGCTCGACGAGACGAGTCCAACGAGCCCAGGATCGCTAAGGCATTCAAATGATCATGTAATGATCCATGATCAAGGGGATCAATATCGACCGTCCATTCAAACCACTCCCATTTGAACCATGATTCTCAACATATTTACAAGCCATGCCACTCTCAAAAAACTATAAATAGCCCCCATTTCTTCACATGAAGGGGGGAGGAGAAAAAGAAAGAGAAGGGAGGAATTTAGGAGCTCTCTTGCCACCGACCACCGCCGGAGTTCCTGCCGACCACCGCCGGAGTTCCTGCCGACCACCGACAGAGTTTCTTCCTGACCATCGCCAGAGATCCTTATTGACCGTTGCCAGAGTTCATCCCACCATCGCCGGATTTTTGCCTGTTTCTCTGATCTATTGTAATTTCCACCATCTCCCAGCAAAGGGGCGAATCAAGATTTGTAATTCATTCAAGATTAGTGAAATTTTCTCATCTGGGCCAGGCCCTGTGGTTTTTCCCTTTCTGGATTTTCCACGTAAAAAATTTCTGGTATTTCTCTCCCTCAACTATCTGTTGGCGTGCTGGTTATACGTACATTGCTGAGACGTTGTATTTTTTACTCTACTGCCGTGTATACTCTAGTCCGCAATATATATATATATATATATATATATATATATATATATATATATATATTGAAATGACTTGAAGCTTAACTTTAGAGAGTTCTAACTCGCAATTATGAGCCAAAGAAAATAAATCTAATCACAAAATGGTTCTAACCCACAATAATTTGAAAGCTTATGTAGCAGAATAAATCTATAATCGGATTTTAGGATTTGCAAATATTCATGAAATATTTCAAGAATATTGCAATCGAAAAATTATAGCAGTTATTTGACTTAGGTTTTTTTAAAGAGATTTCTTACTGTTTCTACATCAACATTTTAGTAATTTTTTTTTTGAAAACGGTAAAAAAAACAATGATAAAAACTTATTTCAAATGAAACCTTAATTTTAGTTTACACCAAAGCATAATAAAGTCTACAAATCCTTAGTATGATTACAAATGAGCTATCCTTTACTTTTTAAATTTGTTTATAGGGGTGTCAAAATTGGGTTTCGGGTCGGATTCAGGTCGAACTCGAAACTGACCCCGGTTGAAACGGGTTGACCATAACCCGATCCGGTTATGTAAACGGTTCGGAAATTCGGACCAGACCCGACCCGTCAGGTTGCCGGGTTGACCCGACCCGACAAGGTTGAGCTTTTAGACGGCGACGGCGAGACGACGGACGGCGGGCGCGGGCAGCTCAGATGCGGCCACGGGCAACCCGAACCCAACCCGTTTCAAAATTGGGTCCGGTCTAACCTAAAATTTTCGAGTCTGATTCGAATCGGATTTTCGTGTTGTGTCAAATATTGACTCCCCTATTTATTTAGAACATTTTAAAACTATTTATTTATTGGGCCGTGGACCCAAATACAAAAAAATGGTGTTGCCATGCCCTCATCTATCGCAAGTTTCACAATTGAAAAAGAAGAAGAAGAATATTTAGTGATTTTTTTAAGTCAAAAATAATTTTGTAAGAGTAAGTTATTCTCTACACACTCAATGATATATCTTATACATATTTGTAGCTTCAAATTAAAAAAAAATAAAATACTTAACTTTTAGATCTTTCACATAAAAATAAAGGGAGATAATACAATTCTTATCAAACAATAATGTTGAGGGGATTAATCACATATGTTGCGTCTAATCTCTATCTTTTGGATAATATTATTTTGTTAGAAATGATTTAATTAAATATATAATTAGTGGGCCCTTGCAGAGATGAGGATGCTCAGGTTGATGAGTAGCTTTACATTTAGAGACATGATACGAAACGAGCATATAGGTTGGAGTTGCTCTAGTGGCCGATAAGATTAGAGAGAGACGTTTTAGATGTTTTGGTCATATAAAATGGTGGCCTTCCGATGAACGGTTAGGAGAGTAGATGTATTATATTTGGGTATGTTAAGAAAGGTAGAGTTAGACCTAAAAAGATTTCATTAGAAAATACTAGAATTGATCTTTCGTTATTTGATTTAATTGAGAATTTAACTCTTAATATGATACCAAAAAAAAAACTCTTAATATGATACAATGGAGAAAAAAGATTCATGTAGCTAATAACCTCACGTAGTAGGATAAAGGCTTGATATTGTTGTTGTGGTTGGGCCCTTGCATAGTTATAAAAGAAACATTTTTAGAAAAATTAAAATGTTAGGCCAAAATACTCTCTTAAAACTTTAATTCTTTATTAATTAAGTTACCATCCTTCCAATAGGATAGATTAAGGAATTAATTAGGATTAGGATGATATCACATTATTACACATAAATTGCCTGGAGTGTCAGCTACGTTAAGATGACTCTACCTGTGCTTATAATAAATTCATATAAAAATGATTTTTTTTGTCACCAATATTAGGACTGCTTTCTTTCTCATTATTAGTTTTATTTTGATCATGACATTATATAATCCTTAATCTTTTCCTTAATTGTCACATAATATTATTTAGCTTGAAGCTGATTTTGATTTTTGCACTAACATTCCAATTGAGATTCTCTATGTTTAAATTGCCACATGTAATTGGATCTATCACTCTTATTCAAGCCACAATCATTGCAAGTTTGATTTCAGTTCTTTTTTCATGACTCATCTTGGATCCAAATTTAATTGTGGATAACACCCGGTTTTAATAGCAAGCCGATTTGATGAGCTAGGACTTTGCGAGAATGGAGAGTGGAGAGAGTAGAGAAAAATATCACGGAATGCTCAGAAAGCAGTAGGTTTCCAACTGACAGAGCATTGCTACAAATAAAAAGAGATCTCTCAAGTTATTCCTCATCACCTCTTATTTTAAGGTTATGGGGGTTATAGGACATAAAATATAGAGAAAAAATTAAAAATATAATGCTACATGGAATATATAAACAATGTTACATGCTACCGTCAACATGTGTCTCCTTCTAATTAGTTGAAGGAGGGTAGGGGTTCTATGTAATAACTTGAATTTTTAAAAATAATTGAAAATGAAAATTTTAAATTTATGTTTAGACTAGGGTGCAACGGTGCCAATCCTTTGAGCGCTACAACATTAGGTCTAGGGCGCATTATTATTATTTTTCACTACTAGTAAACAATTATGATTTTTTTTCAGTGAAGGAGGGGAGAGAAAGGGAAATCTGGATTTTTGGTCCACAAATCGCTTTGCCGCTTTTATAAAATTTGTTCAGATTGAAGTAGACGATTCTAATCTTATCTCTGTTTTCAAAGATTTTTATTTTGACTGCTAACTTCTCCTCAAAATTGATTTTACTGGATATTTTTTTATTTTATTAAACTTTACCGCACAACTTTTTATATGTTATCATACTGATTATCTTGAATATTTTGATTGCTTCATGAATTTCACTGGATAAAACAAAATTTATTGAATTTTATATGATTTACACTATATAAAAATTGGATATTTTTATTTAAGTATATTGTTAATACAACCATTGAGAATAAAAATATATATGCAATTGGGTAATAGCTAGTCACAACTGCTTTTATTATAATGTGTGTAAAAGATAAGTAAAAATTGATCGGCCCGTTGGTTGAAGAATGTTTGACCTATACAGGATGATGGGTCGACGAGCTTTCTTTTAAATATTATCATTGGTTGTTATATTCACAAGATACAATGATACAACAATTATGAATTATAAGGAGTTATTACTGTGCTGATGGGCAAAGAGTGACAACTCTATTTACTGAGCCAATGGTTACTGATTATTGATTATTGACTACTGAAAAATATCATGATAGTCATGACTTCTTACTTATTTATGTATGCCCACCGAAATGCATGCTATATATTCATTATTACTATATGACTTTGCTGATGTTGTATTGATTTATTGTCACAATATATGTTTGTTGTTAATGTATTGCTTTACTTTTACTGTCACCAGTTTTACTGATAACACTGTACTGATACTGTTACCGATATGGATGTCGATACTGTTTGATACTACTACTAATTCACTATACTAATACTGAGCACGTAATATACTAAGCATCTCATTAAGATATTGATTTGATACAAATATAGAATAACTTGATAACATGTGTACATCATTATATGAATTTATTGTATTGATATGATTCCGATAATCTTTACCGATATTTTGATTTTACCACTTTATATCTGATTTTTCTATTGATTCATAATACTGATAAGACGATTGCTTTAGTGATTCGACACATATACTGTTTTACTGATTTCTCCATTATACTGCTTTATTAGCTTCTGTACCACATCACTTTATTGTTTACAAATTCTACTACATGTGAGCTTTACTATTTCTGCATAGATTTATGATAATATTTGTTACCATCATGATTTGACTAGTAATATGCATATTGCTCATTTGTTGCGCTTTCAGTTCAGTTGTAGGATTTGATTACTTGTTGGGCTCTTGAGCTCACTATATATGGTTATATGATTTTAGGTCAGGGCAAGAGAGCATGAGTGAGAGATTGATCAGGATCCTTCAGGTTCAGATTCTTATTATTTTAGTTATTCTTTTGTACTCATGATAGAGTAGTTATAATATGATCTTATAGATTCTTAGTAGTGTATATTAATGTTTCGATCAGTAGTTCTGTTTTCGCTGGTATTTGTATTGATAAAAGAAATTAAATAGTTTTGGTTATTGTATATTAAAAGGTAAAAGAAGAATTATTCCAAATTAAATTCCAAAGCATGATATTGTAGAACTCTAATGATTTGTGTATGGGCGAGTTTAGTAATGTTGAGTGTGTACATGTGAGTTTAATATTGCCGAGTGTGGACAATGCAAGTACTAATGAAAGGGCACCAGCAGTTGGTGTGCTTACTATTCCTAGTTGTCCCCCTCCGAAAATTGGAAGCATGCAACTCAGGAGCTATTTGGTATTGGATTTGAAGCATGATTTATACAGGATTTATGGTATATCCTACCAAACAAAAGCACGCTAGAGGGAAGAAAGTTTGTTACTGTCGCAATAAATAACCTCTCGATGTCATCGAAGGAGGCGAAGCAAGAATGTTGTCTATCTGTGAGACTTTCGATTTGACTCATTCGTGGAGGCGAAGAAGCTTTTAACGACTCGTTTGAAACTCTACCTTGCGCGATGAAAAGAGGAAAAGCAAACCTTAGATGGGCCTAAAGAGTGAAATAATAAATAATTATAAAATTAATTAAATAATAAGTCATTAAATATTAAATAATAATCAAATGATTAATTAATATATTATCAATTTAATTAGTTAATAATAGAATATTTAAATAACTAATGAAATAATTAATAGTATACTTAGTAATTAAAAATATTTAAATGAATCTTAAATAATTAATTAAATTATTTAATAATTAAACTAGGTCCTCAAAAATATAGTCACCCCCGTCCCACCACCCCCCCCCCCCCCCCCCCCCCCCTCCAAAAAAAATATTTAAATTAAAATTAAATAATTATCATGAATTTATTTTAATTAGCTCAAAAGTTCTTTAAAAAAATTTTGAGATTAAAAAAATTTGTTTATCTAAAATTAAAATGATATTAACTATGACAACTGAAAATGAAGTGCACAATCCACAATGAGGTCGCTGTAGAAACTAGAAACAACAATCGGAGCGAATCCAACCCCCCTACGCCTACGCCACCCCCTTCTTATTGCTTCTTTCCGAAGAGAAACCAATTCCATCTACAATTCTCACTATTCTCATCAGCGTTCTCCCTATAACCTCACATCCATGGAGCCAATCAACAACCTCCACGAATCCGATAGCGACGAATCGTCCACCCTTTCCCTCCGCGACCTTCCACTCCACAGCAATGGCGAACCCTCCCAAACCCACAGACCCTTCTTCCCTTCACCTGACCTCTTCGATTTCTCCTTCCCCCTTCCGCCAGCCACTAAGGAAAGCAACACCTCCATGTCCGATGCCTTCCTCCACGGACAGCTCCTTCCCAATAACTCCGCTCCAACGCCAAAGCTCCCACCTTTCGTCCACCGTCGAGCAGAGTCTTTAGACGGGAACGACGGTGAAGCGCATGCTGTCGATTACGCGTCGCTGAGGAGGGCTTGTTCAGACCCGAGACCGGCTGCAGGGAGGTCGAAAAGGGGACCTTTTTTTGCGCTCGTGCCGGTGAAGCTTCCAGCGGAGATGGAGATGAGGGATATGAGGAGCAGGCAGAGGCGGCAGGGGCCACCGGAGTTGGTTGAGCGCTGTGGCCGGGGGAGTTGCTGGAGTATTCTCCGAGCGCTGAGTTGCAAGGCAGCGGAGAGTACCACCGTTGCGCCGCTCGGCGCTGCCGGGCGAGCTCCGGGGGCTTCTATTTGCAGGGGCATTTTCAGAAGGTGAGGATGAATAATACTATGTTCTCTTCATAAATTTAGAGTTAATGATATAACAAGATATTTAAAATTAATAGTTTTTAAAAATTCACAATGTAAATCACCATTTTATATTTCAATTAAATAATATATATTTAGATAAGAAATCTTATATTTTATGTAAAATGATTTGTGTTTAAAACATTAAAATTTTATTAATAATCTTATTTCTCATAAAATATTTATTTTAAAAATCTATATCTTATAATTTTATATCCATTGTTAAAAGATTTATGTTTGAATAAAATTACAGATTTTTGAATAAGATATCATATCTCCAGGTGTCACATATCACAACAATAAGGCGTTCATTTGGATCGAAAATGGAAGAACCTACAGCGAGGACTAAAGGTCCATAAAGATCCTCGTCACATCGAAAGGCCAACAAGCAGTGAAAAGATTCGTGATAGATTAGTCAAGGAGATAGTTGTAATTGAAGATCACACGCACAACATATTTGTGCTTAGACACAAATCCCCAAAAACCTTAGTTGCTTGATAATTTGATAGTTCGAAACCTCATGAACAGAACATATCAACAAGGAAAAGGCTCTGTAAGCATCTATTAATCTTTGTTGTTTATATTTCAAACTGATGATGCATATTTCAACATCTTCATCTCATGATGAAGTTCCTGGAGCATCCAATCAATTGAGTCAAACTCGATATGAAGCATATCCCGTGACACAAACACATGAACCTTATTGCCAATGTCGATCCAACTGCATCCCGGTTGCTTCTTCAATCCTCTCTGTGTCATCTCAGATCTAATTTCTGCAACTTCCTTCCATTCTCCGGAAGAGGCATGGATATTTGACATCGACAAATAAGCCCCGGTATTGTAAGGATCTGCTTTCAATAGCTGCCTTCCTGCCAGTTTCCCAAGATTCGCATTCCTGTGAAAGTTACACCCTCCAAGTAGAGCACCCCAGACAAAAGCCGAAGGGGTCTCAATGTTAAGCAAAGGAATCTCGTTTAATCTACCTGCTCGGCTACAGAGATCCGCTAAACAAGCATAGTGATCATCTCTCACTTCAATGGAGCCATCCTTTACTAAAGAGTCAAAAAGTTTCAGTCCCTCGGCAAATAAGCCTGAGTGGCTGCATGCTGAAAGCAATGCAATGTAAGTTACATCATTAGGCTTCAAACCTCTACTACTCATATCCTCAAACAAATGAATCGCTTCTTCACCATAGCCATGATTTGCATATGCAGCCACCATCCCATTCCAATTTACCAAGTCCTTTTGGTCTGAGATATCAAATAATTTTCGAGCTGTTCCAATATGACCACACTTTGAGTACATGCTCATCAGAGCAGATTCCACAAACGGAGAGAATTGAAACTTGGTTTTAGTTATGATCTGATGGACTTGTAAGCCTTCGATATGAGCTGCAATGCTGCTAATGGCATTAAGAACACTCACGTACGTGCCCTCGTTAGGCCGGATTCCAACAGATAACATTTCCAAGAAGGTTTTCAGCGCCAATTCATTCTCCCCTTCTTGTGCGTATCCTGTTATCATTGTAGTCCAAGATACAACGTTCTTCACATGCATTTCATCAAACAGCTTGCGACCGTGCTTCAAGTTCCTGTTCTGCATAAACCCAGTGATCATCGTGTTCCAGGAAGCGATGTTCCTCTCGGGCATAGCTTCAAAAAGGTGCAGAGCCTGGTCAATTCTCTGATTCTGCATGTAGCCTGATATCATGGCATTCCAAGATACCACGTTTCTTTGAGGCATATTGTCAAATACCTCCCGGGCCTCATCAACTCTGCCATTCTGTGACAACCCAGACACAATTGCTGTCCATGAAACGACATCTCTCTGCGTCATCTGAAAGAATAGCCTGCAGGCTTCATCAATTCTGCCGGAGTGAGCCAATGCAGTTATAATCGTGTTCCAAGATACAATATTTCTAACAGGCATTTCATCAAACAACTCAAGAGCCTTATCCACCATTCCATTTTCAGCGTAAGCAAAAACCATAGTGTTCCAGGAGACGACGTTCTTCTCAGGCATACGGCCAAAAAGGCCCTCAGCATCGCGCAAATGACCTGCACGCGCATAGCCCCAGAGGAGGGCGGTCCAGGTGACAACGTCACGGAGAGCATCGGAACGGTTAAAGAGGTGCTCGGCATCGCGGAGCTGTCCAGCACGGGCGTAGGCGGCGATAAGGGCGGTCCAGGATGTAAGATCTCGTTGGGGACTTTCGTCGAATAGTTGGCGGGCTTCAGAGATGCGGCCTTGTCGGCTGAGGCGTGTGATGAGGATGTTTCCATGGGAGATTATGGCGGCCGCAGTGGCCGTGGACGAGAAGGAACGGACCGCAGCGGAGGCAGCGAGGCGGGTGATGGCTGGGTGCATCGAGTGGACTCTGGCGAGGAGGAATTCAGCGGAATTCGCATTGAGAACGGGAAGAAAAAATATAAACGTTGGATTAATTGGATAAAGTTTGCAGTTGGCATGTTTGTGAAAAATTTGTAATAGTTTCAGACTTCTATAATCAAGATAATCATATATTTTATTTCATATTTCATAAATAAAATTAATTAATCCTAATTTTATTTCAGGATTTTTATTAATATTTGTTATAAAAAGTAGAGTTATAATTACAAATTGTTATTGAATGTTAACATTATTGTAAATTTTATGATGAACTCTAATAATATTTTGCTTCTTTTGCTTTTGGGGATTGCAAATTCACTTTGCTTCTTATGTTGTAATTGTTGTATTTTATTTTCTTTTTGTCGATTTGATATTATTTGGAGGGATTTTTATTTTTCTATAGCTAACCTAACTATGCATTGGGAAGTTCGGAATCCTTATTATTTAATATATTTTGGATGGTTGGGATTATGTTTTTTAATCAGATTGATTTGAAAAAAAATACAGCACTGGTGATTCGAATCCTCCTTTGGAGAAATGGCCTCAAAAGGCATTTTGTAATTGGTTTTTTGTGAAAGAATATAATAGTTTCAACTTTCAAGTGTTAATAAACAAGACAATAATCTATTTTATTTTATTCAAATATATCAGCATTTTCAAAGCAATATATTCTATTACAAGAGTGCAAATTAACTCATATTTAAGAGGACATTATCATTGTACTCTAAGGATGCGTTTGATATAGCTTTTTCGTTGCTTTGATTTTTAGACAATAACTATACTTTTGTTTAGCTAATGCGATTTTGATACTTTTTTTTGTAGTAAAAAGCTATTTTTAATAATGAGAATAGCAAAATTGTTTTCCTCTTAGCAATTTCACAATCAAGTTTATTAAAAGTTGCAGCCATCTCAAAGATACTAAAAATATTTTTACAGTATATTATTATAAGGAAATGCTAGTTTGTGCTGAATTTACATATTTTATCTTGTCATGCTTGCAATAATTGATTTTGATTAAGGATATATTGCTTGCAATAATTGATTTTGATTAAGGATATATCTAATATTAATAAATCATAATAACAAATTAAGTATGCTATTTATCCTCTATTGTAAAAGCCCTTAAGTAAAAGAAGTTAAACTCTTAAATATCGGGACGCCTTTTGGTATAATTGTTGGAATTTTATTAAGAAACTCCGCAGTTAAGCATACTCATCCAGAAGAAATCCTATGATTGGTGACCTATTGGGAAGTTACACCAACAAGACAAAACCGTGAGGCCCTTATGCAAAACGGATAATATCACGATAGTTAAAAATTTGAGCTGTTACAAATAGTATCAGAGAAATACATAAGTAGGAAGATAGGAACTAAGTGTCATATGCTATGCCATGGGAGCCACCTCTTGAACCCTATATGGAACAAGTGCTATGTGGTAGGAGTCACCACTTGAAAAAAAAAAGAGAGTCACACTTGAACTTGTAGGGGCCACCTCTAGAATCTTATTTGAATGGTTGATGATTCTGGGATAAAGATGCTGGCGAGGATGTTAGCTACTTAAGTGAAGGAGGTTGTAAATCTCCTTAAGTAAAAGAAGCTAAACTCTTAAACATGGAGGAATCTTTTGATATAATGGTTGAATTTCATTAAGAAATTTTGTAGTTAAGCGTATTCATCCCAGAGAACTATTTAAAAAGTATGCTATTTTCCTACTATAATGGTGTAACATTGAATTATTTCTATTTATATAATTAAATTTGTTGTTTCTATATTCGTAAAATTATCACACATGTTAAATTTCGCAATAACATTTTCTATTTTTGCTCTCAAAATCTCATCAAATTCTCAAAGAATTCCTTGCCATACTATTTATGAGTTTGCTAGTTAAAAGATTTCAATTGAGTGTTATGAGTAGGGCTATAAGCAGGTTATTGCATACAATGATCAACTTGACTTACTTATATTTATATGTTTACATAATTATGTAAATTTGAAAACAATTTAATATATTGATCAACAAGCCTTAACACTAACTAGTTTTCTCATTTATGTCGATGAATATGATTGATTGTTATTTAATTGAATAAGTATCTTGTCAAGAATTTGATAGAATGCTTATATTAATGATCATTTAATTACTTATTTAATAACTTAATCTATGTTATTGGTATTTTTTGGTGATATTTAGCTCAATTAAGGCAAATTTATGGACATCACATATACAAGACTCAAACCCAAGACCTCTAAGTTGGTAGCCAAACATCCCAACCAATAGATCAAGATGAGTTGCGTATGCTATTGGTATTTAAAAAATATAAATAAAATAGACGTATTATATATATGTATACAATGATACAGACATGCTGGGGCAATGGGTCCTCTGGATTTTTTTAAAGAGATGAATAGAGGCTTATTTGGTAAGTATGTTAGGGCATCCCCAACCGAACTACAAACTTTCATTTGAAGCTACCACGAGCCTCTACTCGAACACCAAAAAGAAACATATTTTGCAGCTATGAACAGTGCAACGCTAATATTGACGTCGCATTATTCATAGAGACCAATTTTTTTGTCGAAAATGAAGATGAGCTACATGGAATATTCTTTTTTGATGTTAGAAATGAAATTTGGTTGGAGATGAATTATCATTTGATATGACTATTACTCCATTTTAAAGTAAAAAATGAGGAGTTCGGTTGAAGATGCCCTTTAGTATATATATAAAACCTAATTCCTGGCAGCCTCATGACCGAATAGAAGAAATTGCTCCAGCGCTCACCTAGCGGCTCTATCTCTCTTCAGCTCTTTCTCAGCATCAACATCGATAGCCTTGCGACCTGCCGTCCTCACTGCCAAACGGCAGAGTGTGAAGAACCTGTTTGTGTTCATCGTCCTCACGACGACGACCTGCTAAGTCGTGAGTACTGACCAGTCATCCTCATCACGACATGGCCAGCGAAAACGTCCACACGAGTTGCCTGCTGGTATGTCTTCATTTGGGCTATTCAATTTAGCAATTCAAATCATATCTTCTTCATTAAAAAGAAAGAGATTAATACCGCATGTACTATATATTACTCCTCATTAGATGTTACACATACGACAGCAAAATTTGATTTATCCCAAACTATAATATACTGCATGCCTATAACAAAACTGCTTCACCTGGAAGAAACTTTTTTTCAACTGTTCAGTTGTATTTTTGCTGCGAATAATGTCTTCAAACAAAATTCAAATAATGTGATATTATTAAGCAGTTAAATTATTTTCACATGTACAGTAATTTTATAGAGGATTGGGTCAAAATCTACAATCCGGCAAAAGAAATAGTGAAGTAAGATCATGGCGATCTCTCCTTTGAGAACAGTGCTCAAAGTTGGAGAAGGTATGATTAAGCTTCATTTGGCTATTACTTTTTCGCTGTTTTTATTAAAATTCTGTGCTAAAAAACTGCTTTTAAAAATAGTAAGAAATCTGTTTATTTATATCTTCTCGCTGAAACGTTCTCCATATATAATAAATTGATTATTTGCAGCAATTTAGATGCCAATCATTTTGTCTTTTGAGATTAGCTACTGTGAGTGATTTATCTATCATTGATCATTAAAAAATATAGAGCTCATCTTAGGTTTTGTTTGGAACAGCTTTTTGTCACTATATTTTTACTGTTTTCGAAAAATCTTGTACTAAAAATTTGATTTAGAAAGCATTAAGAAATCTTTCCCAAGTAAAATTTTACTCTGCTGGTTGAAAGTTAATTGGATCACTCTGTTTTATCCTCATTAGATCTATTACATTGATATATTTTGGTCCGGACTTTAACATGATTATCCATTTAGATATATATATTTTTCTAATTTTGAAAGTTGAAGTTAGATCTATATAGAAAGTAGTCTGAAACGGTGTAAATTACAATCGTGAATTATCTAACGGACGATCACAATTTTCAATCCAAGTTAAAATATTCATATTTATGCTTTGTTCGGGACAGTTTTTGGCTACTGCTTATTCGTTGCTTTCAAAAATTTTTTTATAAAAAAATTGTTGTAGAAAGCACTAAGAAAGTTGTCCCAAACAAAACTTTAATTTGACATATTCTTTGAATATTTTATTGTATTATTATAATACATCTTTTATGTTTATTTATTTACATATTATTATAATTTTTTTTAAATCCTATGTGATTTGATGATTATAAAGCTTGTTTAGCTATTTTAAAAATCAATAGATTGTCTGGATTAAAAAAAAACTCTCTCTCTCTCTGTATGAACTTTAGTGTGATGTGGGGAGAATCGCCAAAAAAGCATGATGAAGAAGAGCTAAACAGCTTTAGCAGTGAAAACTGTTATAATTCCAAAAATATTCATATATACTTCCTTCTTACAATGGTTATACTTATAAGCTGGCAAGGGAAATTTAGAGAAATCAAGAACATTCTAGAATCCTATAACAAACTTGTAACAAACTATGATAAGCTATTCCTAAGATAAACTTTAACTATGATGTTTCACATTATACTCCCCTAGTGTCTAAAGAACTTGACTCCGTCGAGGCGTATCATTGATGGGGAGATAAGTATAAAGAACATAAGCAATCCTCACATGCTCTAATATTCTTGCTTTGAATACAGAGGTTCCCAAGGAACCCGTCTCCATAATCTGAACTAAAGGAGGTAAGCCAACAACAAATGCAATTCTCAATGAATCAACTAAATCTCTTTCCCAAAGATCCAACATAGACCTTGTAGACATCATATCCTACTGTCCTCAACCCTTCCATAACATCATAAACAGTGTCAATTGAGCTCGGGTCTTTAAGTAACATCTTAGCAGAACTTAACCTCAAAGCATCAGATACAAATGAAATCACAAGTGAGAACATTAAACTGATTGTGATCTGAAGTTTTATAATTTTATTACTTTCATCAAGTTTAGCATCACCATCTCTTAACACAACAAATATATCTTTGACCTCTTTTGGATTCATTCTCCAGATAAGTGCAGATAGGACAAGACAGTGACTAAGAAGCAGTCTTTCTTGAGCAACAGTTGCTTTGCGATCAACAACAGAACCTCTGAAGTCAATGACATAGCGTCTAAATCCACCTTCTCCAAGCTTATTTTCTTCAGAGAAATTATTTGTTGCTTTCTTAATTGTATCCAGATCAAATAACAAAGATTCATTACATCTCATGTTCTCCTTCGGTACAAGGTGGCCTCTGTTGTCACCCTCAACAGCAGCCGGTGAATTAGTTGGCCCTGCTCCAAATGATGTAATAACTCCAAATGCTCCAACCAAAAGTATCATTTCTGATATCGTGCTCATTTTCCCTTCCCTATTGGGCCATGGTTGTGGAATCGAGACTGTTGGATTTGAAGCTATCATGGGCGATAATGGAGATCGCGACCATTCATAATATAAGGATGTCAGAAGAATAGATAACCTCACTTCAGAGCTTATAGATGTAACAATTCCCCAAGATTTCTTGTCTGGGAAGCTCTTCTCAACCCTTTGTAGACACTAAAGATAGTCATTGATGGGTGGAGATAATTGAGTGAATCGGCATCGGAAGGGATTGTTCGCAGGGCTTTGAGCTGGCTGATCTGATCGGACTAGTTGTGGATGGATCGCATGTAGACTAAAGTGAGTGCGTGTGGGAAGGAAGACGGGGCGAAGCGAAGCTGGGCTTGGAATTGTGCGATGCGAAGGCGAGGGCGGGAGCAGATCTGAATCGCAGGAAATGTCCGGTTGCCATCAGTACAGATCGAATCGCGGCTGCCGGTTGGTGGGGGTCGAATTGTTGGTATGATTGCCGGCTGATGGAGATTAGTGCGTGTAGATGGAGCATGCTCGAGTGCTAGATTGTGGGTTTGGGTCGCGTGCGAGAGCGGAGACCGAAGGTCGCTTGCTGGAGCAGAGGGAAGCAGCTGGCGGTTCGGGTTGTGGGATCTGGTCACACGCGGGAGTGAGACGTGGCTGGTCATGCGCGGGAGCAAAGGCGGAGCCTGATTTGCATGAGACTGGAGTGGATGGCTGCTGTCGTGAGTGTCGTGGACGTCTTCGCGGCCGTTCGCCCTGACTGGACAAGCAATGACACAAGCTCAGATCGATGGTACAAGTCTATTGTGAGGGGTTGTTCGCGGATGGATGTGTAGGTTCGCCGGTAAGGTTGTCAGCTGGTGGAGGCTTCGAACGTCGTCGACAGCCTAGCTTCATACATGATCTTCCCAAAGAATCCAAAACCCCGATCGACGTCAAGGGTTTATGTAGCAGCAGCCCGTTGCCCTGATCGACGTCAAGGGTCAAAACTTGCTCTGATACCATCTGATGTTGGGAGAATCACCAAAGAAGCATGATGAAGAAGAGCTAAACAGCTCTAGGAGACCAAAAATAGTGAAAACAGTTATAATTCCAAAAATATTCATATATGCTTCCTTGTTACAATGGTTATACTTATAAGCTAGCAAGGGAAACCTAGAGAAATCAAAAACATTCTAGAATCTTATAACAAACTTGTAACAAACTATGATAAGCTATTCCTAAGATAAACGTTAGCTATGATGTTCCACATCACAGTGAGGCACAAATTTGTGTTGTTAAATATGTAAATATATTAATCTTAATTGAATATTTTTAAATGAATATTTTTATTATATTTTTTTAGGGGAAAAGAGCTTAAATAAGTTTCCGTCTATCCATCCCTACAAGACGGGTTGATCTCAAAACTAATTAGGGTGGGTTCGATATAGACAAAAAATTGCGGAAATATGCTGCTGCTGAACTGTGGGGCATCAATTGTGGAAGTATTATGGAAGATATGATAATGAAGATAAGGTTTTCTTTGATACAAGATGTCATGTTACATGCATATAAAAAAATAATATTACAATATAACCCATCAAGCTGCATCATGGTTGTGTTTTTTTAATCACTTTTTTGTTTGCAAAATCATAGAAATGATGCACATTAATGTCTAAAATATTAGAAGTTGTTATCAAGATTATAAAATTTAATTTTTTAAAAAAGTACCTAAGACCGCATGTAAACATCAATAAATGATTATCAGGTCAGTCAAGTTAAGCCCAAATTCTTAATTATAGAGATATTGTTCGCTTAGATCTAATCAGAGGCGGATACAGTATGAGGGCCCTGAGGGCACAAGACCCCATTGAATTTAGTATTAATATCTAATTAAGTATAGTTATGAGTCATTAATTATAGATTAAATCATATTAGATTTTTTTTTTCCTTCCAAATAGAAACCCTGCCTCTCTGCTTTTCACGTGTAAAAGAGTAAGCGGATGACCTTCGGTCTTTGGCTTTTCGCGGAAGGCTTCTCACAGCACACTGAAGCACGGTAGTTGGAACGCCGAACGCTTGAACGGACGAGGGTCTAAGCCGATGACCTTCAATCTTTGGCTTTTCGCGGAAGGCTTCTCACAGTGCACGAGAAGCACGGATGTCAAAACGCCAAACGCCTTTGCTTCTAATCTCGTTCAAACTCCCAGTAGCCCTCGTCAGCTCGCTCACCCTTCTTGTAATCTTGTTCGAACAGACAAGACGTAGCAATCGGCGCTCCGCTCGACAGGTACCTAAGATTCTGATGCTTTGATTTTGATCTTTGAAATACAAATTTTTTCTTATTTCCCTAAATCTTTGAACTCATCGTAGAAGGGCAAAGTTTAGTGTATCTACTTAAACCACCAAAGCTTAGTTTCAAATTTACACCACCAGCTTGGAATTTTTCAAATGATGTTTTATGAATATGTTTTCAATAATTGCCTTAACTGAATGATAATCATTAATTTCCATTATACGGCCAATTCTAATCCACAGTTGAACGAACCCTCTCAAAGTTCAAAACATCACAATCTCCAGCTTCTACGTTTGTAAAAAATTTCGTCATTTGTGACGATTCAAAAATAAGGTTGCTGTTTGGCATTGTAGCAGCTATTATTCTGCAAAGTGAATTTTTATCATATTTTGATGAACAATGATGAGAACAATTCTCTTTATGATTCAACATGGGAGTTTTTGTTGTCTTTTTCATCAATTGCCTCACTAACCGTATATATTATACTTACAAGATTATCTTGTTAGAACTTTTAATTATCTTATCTTTGTTTGTTGTTATTTTGACTATCATTTATTATAATGATCCGAGTGTTCTCTCATTTTATTTATTATAGTGTTTACCACTTCCGTCTTAAATTTTCCATTCAACTTACCAAACTAAATGAATCTAACAATTAAAAAAAAATTTTAAACCTTCAATGATAGTCCCAAGCCCAAATGAAAAAGTTTGAAATTATTTTATTTTATTTTTATTTTATTTTATTTTATTACTTCAATAATTTATGTCCCTCATAAAAAAATTTCTGCTTCCGCCCTGGATCTAATAGTCTCAAGATTCTGTTTCATTGATGTAACTTTTCAAGAGGCCGCTCCATCCTATTAGTAAGTGGTTATGTACAAATATATTAAAATTTAAAATTTCTATAGAATTATAATCGTTACAAGAAAATCAACTCGATATTTAAGAGTTTTAAGTTTATGTTATTGAGAGTTCACATCTAAGCCGTAATAACCCTTAGTTTTTTATTATCGCTCAAACTCTTTTAAAAAAAGGTTGGTCAAAAGTTTATAATAATGCATATGGTTCCATTTTGGGTATCTTTTTTCTGTCGGCCGTGGATTGAATAAAAACAAGTGGAAATTCCTTTTTCTGCTGCCAGTTGGTGTTGATTAGAATTCAGTTAAGAATAAGATAAAAAAGGCATCCTATGCAAGCATTTGTCAAAAATATCTACACCAACACTTGCATAGGATGTCTTTTTATAAAATTTAAATTTAAAATTATTAATTCATTTTAAATTAGTTATGATACATCATCAAAAATTATCTTGGTATGTCACGAATCTCGAGGTAAAATCAAGTTGAAAACTTCCGAAATTAAGATTGGGACTATCCGAACTCTGATTTCGGCAAACTTATAGTCGAATTGAACGTCTCGAAAATAAGAACCCAATGACACCAAATTTTACTCAATCCGAGCCCAAATGAGTCCAAATCAAGGATCCGAAGAACTGTTGAAAGGTTCAAACCATAATTTGGATTACCATACGGTTTTTAAACATGTCATGCTTATAGTCAAATCGAGCGGCTCGACGAGATGAATCTAATGAGCCCAAGATCACTGAATTCTGATATCATTAAGACATTCAAATGGCCAATAAACGGTCTACAATCAAGTGATTCAACATCAGTCGTCCATCCATACCACTCCCAATTTACCATTGATTTTCCTCATATTTACGGTCCATGCCACTCTCAAAAATCTATAAATAGAGCCCCCCTTTCTCATGAAAAGGGGCCCCAAGCAAGGAATTAAGAGAGAGATGGGAGATCGCTCTTGCCTCCTCGCTCCTCCTTGACCACCGCCGGAGTTCTGCCAAACCACCATCGGACCACCGCCCGAGGTCGGAGTTCTACCAAACCACTGCCTGACGCCGAAGTTCTGCCAAACCACTGCCTGATGCTGGAGTTCTGCCAAACCACCGCCTGACGCCGGAGTTCCACCGAACCACCGCCTAACACCGGAGTTCTGCCAAAACACCACCTTACGCCGGAGTTCCGCCGGACCACCGCCTGATGCTGGAATTTTGTCAAATCACCACTGGACCACCGCTTAATGCCGGAGTTTTTCCAAACCACCGCCGAACCACCGCATGACGCCGAAGTTTTGCCGGACCACCGACAAAAGTCGGAGTTCCGCTAGACTACCGAATAATGCATGGACTTCCGCTGGACCACCGATTTACGACTGCAGTCTTTTCTGACCTCTGTCTCCCGCCGACTACGGTCCTTCCAACCTCCGTCACCTACTACGGTCCTTTCGACCTCCATCGCCAAACAACGGTCTTTCTAACCCTTGTCTCCTGCCAACTACGGTCCTTCTGACCTCTGTCGCATACTACAGTCCTTCCGACCGCCGTCACCCAACTACAGTCTTTCTGACCTCCATCGCCCATCTACTGTAGTCCTACCGACTAAACGAACATTTCAATACTAATTCTTCCGATTCCCACCATATAATATGATGTATATTTGCTACATCAACCCAAGGCCTTCCCTTGAGGAAGGGCCTCATTTGTAATCAACTGTAAATACTAGTGGATTCATTCAAACTAGGCCAGGCCCCTTGGCTTTTCCCCCTTTTCATGGATTTCCACGTAAAAACTCTGATGTCTCTTATGAATGCTACACCCTCTCTTTTATCTGCTTGTGTGCTGGATCTTCGTACAAACTAAGACATTAAACTTTATGCTTCTCTACCGCCGCGAATATTCTAGGATGCAACAAGTTATAATATAAATTCTTTATGTACAGTTTTAATTTTAAAGTAAATTTATTTCCCAATTAATCTTGATATAAAATTAATTTTTTTTTTCATAAAAAATGTGTACACTTGAAGAGATAATATGTGTCTTGGAGCTATAATTCCCTAAAGTCTTTATTTGCTTGTCTTCTCCCACAAATTTTATTTTCCTTTTATATTTTTTGGGAAAAATTTGGGGCAAAGTCTGTATCATTAATAGAAGAAAAATTACAAGTGAGTAAATTGTAAATAAAACATATAGTCCTGGAACTCAGAAAAACAAAAGAGAAGTCAAGGACTCAAAAAAAGAGGCAAAAACTTAGAAAATACAAAGCTTGTAGGAAAACTACGAAGGACTCAGGCAACTCTTGGTGATACAATACGAATGAGACCAAAAGTTCATGAAAGGGACTACACCAAAGCGAAGCCCCTGGTTGCCACAATAAACCATCCTAGGGGTAGCTGGGGTTAGGAACATTCATCATCATCCTTCCAAAAAGTAACCTCACAGGCAACAAAGAACCAAAATTAAAGATCGTAGAAGCAAAAACAGCAGTCACAGAGCAATTCTAAAATTCTTCCAATTGCTAGTCTTTGGATAATAGCTTTTTTAATTTTAGCAATCACCGTGGCTTGACAGTCAAGAATGCCACCAAAAATTCTATCATTTCTAGCCCTCCAGATATAGTAGATAGACGTATAAGTGGTTAGAAGAAAGTAACTAATGCGTAGCCTAGTAAGAGTCTAATCTATAACACTATCAAAGGCCTGAAACAAGTTTGGCCTCATAAGGAGATTACCTAGCCAGAGGAGGAAGTGCTTGATGATATTGAATGTGAAATTACATTCAAAATAAAGGTGAGGGAGGGATTCTTGTTCAGAATGGAAAAAACAGCATTTGCTAGAGGTAATAATCCCACGAGATGCTAAAACGTCTGCAGTTTTTAAGCCTCCTTTGAAGGCCATCCAAGCATAGGCTGAGAAACGTAGTGCAGCCTTTTTGTGCCAAACCAACTTGTGCCAAGAAACGGTCTCCAAAGAGGAGTAATAGAAAGAGCAAAAAGTTTTAAAATTGTGATTTTGGGTGCCCAGCCAGTTATGCATCACCATATTACTATCAATGTGAGTTGCTTGAATTTTAGAAACTATCGAGGTTTTGTTCAAAACCGTGAGGGATAAGCCAACTGTTCCCAGAAATAAAATTGGATATCGCCCAGCCGAAAAAAGAGGAATACCCATTAAGAGCTTGCATCTCGATCAGCATATCTGCAATAGAGGTGCCATTGCACAAGGGGTCCCAAATTAATGATAGATTGCTACCAAAGTGGACAAATAAAGAAAAATAATGTTTAATAGTATTAGCAATCTTGTATAAATATTTCCAATAGGGAGAGGTTTTGATTTTCTTAGTATTCCACAAAGAATGGTAATTAGCACGCCACCAATTAAAGAGCAAATTGCTAGAATTTAAAAATCTCCAGATAGTCAAACAAGAGAAACTGTGATATAGAGCGTCAATGGATGGAATTCCCAGGCCACCGTTAAGTTTGGGAATACAAGTATCTTTCCAAGATATGGTGTACAATTTTCTAAGGTTTATATTGCCAAAATAGAGGAATCTTGATCACATTCTGTTAATGAGTTTGCAACAACCTTTGGGAATAATAGTAGGCCAGAGTGTTGGATATGGTGAATTTGAGGTATTGAATCCTACCAGCAAAAGATAGGATTTTAGCTCTCCAACCATCAAGGGAGGATGAAATTCTTTGAAGTAATGGTTGGAAGTCCATGATTTTCAGTTTTTTTGTAGTGAATGGGCAACCTGAGATATTTTATCGGGGTGGAGGAATGGTTTATTTGAAGAATATCACATATTTGGGCAGCCTGGGTAGAACCTCTTGATATGAGAATGGTGCTCTTAAGGGGGTTGACAGTCGCAAAGTGATGCAAAATGGTGTTAAGGGTGTGTGCATTATAGGTGGTGGCTTTACCAAAGACTAATAAGTCATCGGCAAACAAAAGGTGGGAGATGGAATAGTTACCAGTAAGCATCCCAGTAAACATGGAGGTGGAAGTTGCTCGGTCAATGCAAGCAGAGAATCCATCCATAACAATGCTACAGAGGTAGGGGGAGAGCGGGCACCCTTGCCTAAGTCCAGAAGTGGAATTGAAATAACCCTCAAGAGCCCCATTAATGCAGATAGAGAAATATACATCAGTAGTGTAGATACTCCACCTAAAGTTGTGTGTTTTACAAATAATATGATACCTTTAACTCTATTTGTATCCCATGTTGAACATTACCTTGATGAGCCTTTCAAACCATGTTCTCGGAGATTGCTTCAATCAATACAATGCCTTTTTTGTTTTACATACATTTTATTCTTTATTTGAGTCAAATCCTGGCAATACCTCTATAATACTTCATATTCTAGATTACCATATAGAAAGGCATTCTTTACATCAAATTGTTGTTTTCCTTCCAATCCCTATGAGCTGCAAATGATAAAAAAAGTCAAACAATTTTTTATTTTTGCAACTAGAGAGAAGGTTTCAAGATATTCAATTCCATATGTTTGAGTATATCCTTTGGCCACTAGTCAGACTTTATAACCTTCTAGTGAGCTATCATATTTGTATTTTACAGTAAGCACTCATTTATATTCTATTTTTTTGGTTCTTTTGTAGTGTCACAAATTCCCATATTTTTTTCTTTTGAAGGGTTTCCATTTCTTCCTCATAGTATTATTGCAATTCATATTATTTTTTTATTTATTTCTATTTTATTTAATCCAATAAATGAACATTTTTGAAAAACCTTTGTCAGCTAACCTTCTAAAAAGAAACTCCCTTGAGACAGTGTCAAAAGCCTTAATGATGTCAAAGTTTGCACAAAAATACTTATCCTTAGCTTTTTTTTTAAAGTTCCCAAGCAATTCAGCAGCTAAGAGAATGTTATCTGTGATCATCTTTTCTGAATGAAACCACCTTGACTATGATGAATGATGAAGGGCATCACCTCTTTCATCCTATTGGCAATAATTTTTGCAATGACTTTGTAAATAACGTTGCAGAGGGATATGGGTCTAAAATCCTTGACATTGTTGGCATGCGGTTTCTTAGGAATCAAGGCAATAGCAGTTGCTTTTACTTGCTTGGGCATATGTCCAGAAGTGAAAAAGAAGGTCACAACTTTGCAGAGGTGGTGTTTGATAATATTCCAAGTGGTTTTGTAAAACTCAAAAGTGAAACCATCATGACCAGGGCTGAGTTTGCCCTATCAGAAAAAAATGATGTTTCTAATTTCATCCATGGTGACCGGAGCTGTGAGAGTGGGTAACAGGTGAGTAGGAATAGAATTCCCAACAGGAATGTCTTGGTAGTAGAAGTTAGAGGTGGGAGGGGTAAGGGTATTGAAAAGTTTGGTGTAGTGGTTGATGAAGGCATTAGAGATGTCTTGATGAGAGGTGTAGGGGCCTTGGTCAGAGATGATCTCTTTGATACGATTGCGATTTTTGGTGATGTTGATTTTAAAAGTATAGGAATTTCAAGTCATCTTCACCATGAGTGAGTCAATTCACTTTAGCACGTTGAGTTATCCAGCTAGTAAGAGTGGAATGGTAGTGGGAGAGTTTGTTGTTTATGCTACTAAGACTGGCATTAAGAAGGTAGTCTAAGGGATTGCTTTGGATTTGAGTGATGAGCAAGTTTTGTAGTGTTTTTAGAGTGTCAATCTCAGTTCGAATTGTATTGGAATTAGACCATTGCTTATGCTTGATAAGGTTGTTGAGAGTCTTCAGCTTATAGTTGAAAGAACATAAAGGGCTGCTTTTATTTGGTTGGGAAAAAACATCGATAAGGCATTCCCAAAATTCCAAAATTTTAGAGCAATAATTCTTGTACATGAATCTGTGACCTTTTGTATCATCTAGAGAGTCAACCAAAGTAAGGGGTGAGTGGTCTAGGGTCGCCAACTTTATAAAAGGATTTGGGAAAGGAGGCCAGCCATTTGTCATTGAGCATGGCATGGTCTAACTTGATATGGATAGGATTCTCAGGTTGTTGGTTGTGCCAAGTGAAAAAGTGGTCCACATATGAAAGATCTTGCAACCCAGTGTTGAATATTATACTATTAAAGTCTCCAAGCTTGTTGTTGTTGAGGGCAGATCCTCCAGCTTTTTCAGAAGGTGAATGACAACAGTTGAAGTCGCCAATAATTGCCCAAGGAAGGGTGACTGAATCAGCAATGTCTTGGATATTTTTCCACAAAGTCTGTCTTTCCACATAAGAATTGCTAGCATAAATAGCTGTCACAACACATATAGGTGAAGAGGCAACTAAAATGGTTCCATGAATTAATTGACTGGTAGAAAATTTCGGGATGAAATTCACATTATCAGCATTCCACTTAATCCAAATTCGGCCGGGATTGAAATACATAAAATTGTGACAAGAGCCCCAAGGGGAAGATTTTGTTGTTAGCTTGGAACCACGGGTTGTGAAGGTTGTTTTGGGAGATTTTTGCTTCTAGTATAAAGAAGAGGTCAAGGTTGTGGTTTTTGGTGAATTATTTGCAGCATAATACTTTGTCAGGGCTGTTAAACCCACATATATTCTAGGCTGCCATTTTGGGAAGGGTCATTAGCATTTGGAGGTGGGGGTAGAGGCCTTTTTGGCTTGTTTGCCTCTAATTTGTTTTTGGTTTAGATGGGTAGATTGTTTGGCTTTTGAGTTATTGGAGTTGGATGTGGACTGTTCAGAAGAAGGGGGTATATTGGTTGGTGGTTTCAGGGGGAGGTTTGAGGGGGGCTATTTTAGTTAGGGTTGTTGAGGTCCGGAGATGAGCTGGGATTGTGGGAAGCGGTATGGCAGGGGTCTGACTTGTCTTGTTTAGAGAGAGCATCAAATTTGTTTTTGGTTTTAATAGAAGGTGGGTCGTGTGGAGGTGGAGTGGGATCTGCAATGTCATTGATCTCTCCAGAGGGGGAGTTTAGGTTTGGAATAAGGAGGCAGGTGGGTGGGTTTGGGAGTAAGGGGGTGTTTGTGGAGGGGGGGTTAAGCTTAGGTTGGGTAGTAGGTTTGGGTATAGTAAGCCGAGGAGGTGGGTTTAAGTGAGGTTTACGACTCGTACTTCTGCCCCTTGGTCTGGTGAAGGCTTGGATGCGAAGAATAGGGTCTTTAGGATAAAGAGTGGGGGGGGGGTGCATTATAGAGCCACACTGAGAGCAGTGTTCCAGTTTCCACTCATATTGGACTCTGAGGGGGAAGGTTTTACCATTAACACAATAGTAAATTTCATCAGGTAGGGGTGAAGAGCTTGTGATCTGAACACACACTCTCGTAAATGTCAGACGTGTCTTGATAGCAGTGTGAGCATCTACAGCAAGTGAAATACCAACACAACTAGCAAGTTCAGATATACCTTCCGGAGTCTAGCACGAGAGCGGATAGTTCATGATTTTGATCCACAGTGGGATTGAAGGGAACTCCTCCTATTTAGGAATAAAATCAGGCGTCCATTTTTGCAGGATGAAGGGCTTGCCGAAAAAGAACCAGGGCCCGCCGGTCCAAGCTAGCTCATAGTCTTCAACAGCAGTAAACTTTAGAAGAAAGAAACCCTCATCCATAGTAAGAAGAGAGAAATATCCTTTGAGCATCCACATTTTTTTGATGGCCGATAGTAGTGCTTCATAAAAGGGTCTTTTGCCGACAGAGTAGCCCACTAATGAAAGGGACCATTCTAGAGCTCTGGCGACGAACTGGTCGTTTGTAAACTGGGCTGTGAGATTTTGGGTGGGGATGAAGGATAGAGAGTGGGAGAACTCGGTGGAGACTTGGTGGGGTGGTAGTAAGAAGATTCTTCCAATCCAAAGGAAAAACGGCAGAGGAAGAGGGAGCGGGGGAGGGGGAGGAAGAGAGAGGTTGAAAATCGGTGTCGGCCATGGGGGAGGAGCCCCCGGCGGGGGTGGCGGGAAAGGAGCAGAGCTAGGGCAGCAAAAACCCTAGCGGAGCTCCTCGAGGCTGGAAATTTTTTGTTTGTTTTTTTTTTTTTTTTGCTTTTATGTTGATAGCCGAAACTGCAGGCTATAAAAGGCTGTCCGATATGGGAAGATTGATGGCTATCAAATTCAAAATTTATTGATGCTTAATTTCTCAAAATAATTATTGCCTAACCTTTTTTTATAACTACTAACTCTTTGTTTTGGACATTTAGGTCAATTAAGGCAAACTCACACACACATCACATACACAAGACTCGAACCCAAGACCTTTTTGTTGGTAGCCTGAGCTCCCAACCAACAGACCGAAGTGAGCTATGTACTAACTCATTTTGCAACTATAGAAAAGCAAGCATACATCCGACATTACATGAAGAGAAGAAAAAAGAGAGGAAGAAAGAGGAAGAGGGGTGAAGCTATCAACTATAACAGTGAAAGCTCTCATAGCAAAGAAAGAATAAAATAATAGAAGTATTATCAAGATCTTCTCCCCATCCAACCATTTTCTTCATGGAATAAGTGATTGCGTTTTCTCTCAATCATTAATGTAGATGAAGGGATGTCTTTGCCTTTATTCATATGATTTGTAATATCTCAATATACCTCATTGAGATTTAATAGAATATTTCATCTCTAAAGAGTTGATATATATATATATATATATATATATATATATATATATATATATATATATATATATATATATATAAAATATCCTAAATGAATTCATCCCAATTGAGCGACTACAACCTATGAACTCATCTCACGCAGATGAGTATGACCTATCAAGTCAACAAAATTAGCGACTCTTTTAAGTGGACGACATTTGAAACTATTAATTAACTATTCTACTATTTGGCTATTCGTGCACACCAATTTAACGACGTCTTATTAGCTCAACAGGTGATTTCCTCATGTCGAATATTCCAACGACTTAACATTCATATTTCATTCTAAAAAATTAGGTTGGTTATATAGCTCTCGTATATTTCCTTATTATTTGTATAGTCATATATGTAACCAATTCTATACCTATAAATAGGGGGGCAAGAGGTGAGCTTAGTTTAAAAAAATTTCTACACTAAAGCACATTTTATGAAGATCTCAAAACTTCTTACTCTAATAATTTATTTTATCTCTATATTTCATCGCCCACTTTTCACTTAGTGTTCTTTGTAAAATGTGGATGTGATTTATGAAACACAAGCTCAATGAGCCAACTCCCCCCTCCCCCCTCTACTATTAATGCACATCATTAATTCAACCATTAATTCTATTCAAACGCAAGACTATTCATCAAACTTTGCATTAGTAGATATAATGTTATTTATATTAATAATATAGAATAATACACGACAAAAATATTTAACAAACAAATGATTACTTATATAATAGATATAGTCAAGTGGATATATGCAAAAAAACCTGTATTCAATCCCTTTAAGCCATAGGATTAAAACTTAACTCAAGCATATAACAACAAGAGAAGTACAAGAACAAAATCCAAATTGCCTTAATCTTTTTTCCTTTATGAAAAACAGCAAACAAGCAATCCACAATGGCTAGAAGACAAATAGGAATCTACTTAACAAGATCCCTTTACACCAGGATTTAACATAATGGTAATCTCACTGCTTTACTTGCAGTGGCTGTTCTTTTCCTATCTGCAATTGCTACATAATATGAGTTATAGATAATTTAATCAATCTTATCCAGTGAGGACAGAGTGTTTATCTTCTTCGATCGGATCTGCTAAGGGAATAGACCAAATCCTACAATAAGAAACATCATCCCTTGAAAGAGTAACAGGTAAAAGTGAATCGGTTTAGCTGCCAACAAGCTTCTGCCTGCAGCTATAAGAAGGAAAAGAGCAACAGCAAGCTCTTCCTTGTAAATCTGTTTGCCCTTCTTTACTGGAACAGAACTCACTTCCTTCTTCTCCTTCGATTTGCTTTTCTCCACAAGCTTGCCATCCAACGCTCTTCTACGAACATCAGGAGAAGAATGGCTCTTTGTATCTATCCCAATTGCTTCTAACATTTCAGGTTTCAATGGTCGACCGGCTTTCTTAGTGACAACCCATTCATGGGAGCTCCCTAGTTGTAACAATCCAGAGAACATTGCACTGAACTTGGTCATTGACATTGTGTTCTCAAACAAGAGATGTGGCAGAATGAAGGGGAAAGTTCCTGGTGCCAAGAAGCTGTTGAAGAGAGACATAATGATTGGCACATAGCAGATAAGCCAAACAGGTAGCTCGGTTCCAGGAACGAACATGGTTATAGGGAGAATGAAACCGATTAGTGAGAATGAATAAAATGGAAGAATTAACTTCCTTAATAGAAAGAACAAGAAGATCAGGTTTGCCTTCTTCCATCCTGATATCTGCAAGTTCATGAATACAAATTGATATGTTAAAAGAGTTTGATTCCTTTGACGGTTGTGGATTTATTAGATGTGTTATAATGCTAGCATTTGCAAGAATTGCAACTATGTTGAATAGTGCTCGAGGATTAAATAGAAAAAAACAATTCATGAAATCATGATATGTGGAATAGAAGAAATGAGAAAATTTCAAACCTTTGAAGTTAAAACAGTAGGAAGGCATAAGCGGAATAGATTAATAGGGCCAGAATGCCATCTATGTTGTTGCTTCTGGTAAGTCTCATATGATTCTGGAGCCTCGCAAAGTACCTGTCAGTGGGATTTGCTCATAGAATTACTCTCAGAAATGTTGCAGAAAAGATGCTTATTTTTGTGTTGTACGAATTCAATATTTTAAAAAGTGAAAGCATGAAGTAAGGCGTTTGACCCCTGTATAAAATAAAATGTAAGCTTCAAAATGCAAATTTTATATATTTAAAAATATTAAAATATATTATTCTGAAATAAAATTAAATAAATATTAAAAATAAAAATATTTCATGCTTTCACATGCTTTTATGTTCATGCTTTATGCTTAGGCTTTGTTTGTGACGGCTTTCTTACTGCTTCTTAAAATAATTTTTTAGTACAAAAATTAAAAATTTTGTATTGATAAGCTATTTTAAGAAGCAGTAAGAAAGCCGTCCCAAACAAAACCGTAGTTTAGTTTTGAATAATTTTTTTATTGATTTTTAAAATAATTTTTTAGTATAAATTTTTTTTTTTAAAAAAAATTATATTAACAAAATTGCTTTAAAAAGCTGTAAAAAAGCTCTTCAAACGAACCCTAGTGTTTTGAGGCAGCCTTGTAGTACTATATTAAACATTCAGTGCAATACAGAAACAAGCAGATTACCCTGACATCATTTAATAAAATAAAATTCCATCCACACAAATGGGCACGGACAGCTATATCCATATCCTCAACGGTTGTTCTGTCAAGCCAGCCTCCACAGTCCTCCAATGCCTTGATTCTCCAAACACCTGCTGTTCCATTGAAGCCAAAAAAGTTGAAGAAAACCCCATTCACCTGTTGCTCCACTTCAAAATGGAAGCACAGGTTGATATACTGAACTCGAGTTAGCAAATTCTCATCCTTATTTGCAAAGCTCCATCTTGCCTGAACCAAAGCAAGATTTGGATTTCCCTGCACCACAATATCAAAAAAGAATGATACAACATACACAAATAAATAAAATATTCATGAAATTCAGATGAAATTATTGTTCTCACATTGAAGTGAGGAACAGTTTTCTTAAGGAAGTCTTGGCCTGGCTGAAAATCAGCATCGAATATAGCTACAAACTCGTAGTTCTTGACATAGTCACAACTCATAGCAGATTTGAGGTTCCCTGCTTTATATCCGGATCTGGATAACCGGTGCCTGTGGATTATATTTATTCCTCTTTGATTCCACTTGGAAACCTCAGCTTGAATTAATAGACGGATTCTCTCATCATCTGAGTCATCAAGAACTTGGATCAAGATCCTATCGTTTGGCCAATCAAGTTGACAGGCAGATGAAATCGATTGTTCATATACCTGTAGCATACATTCAAATCTCAAGTAATAATATTCCGTGAACTTTTCTTGTTAAACCACAAAATATACAAGTCAGGAACAGCGAAAAAAGAACATTTTTCAAGTGAATCAACTGTGCTTCTCTTACCTCTTTCTCATTGCACATTGGAAGCTGAACCAGGACCATAGGGAAATCCGTCTCAGCTTTGAATGCTTCGCACTGGATTCTTGGCTTGATGTTCCTTAGCTTGATCCATATGCATCCAAGGCACAATATGATTCTATCCAAGGACTGCACGACTGAAAGGACAATACAAATGTCTGACAAAATCTTAACTGGGAATGAAATATATCTGGCTCGAAACAAGATCCATGAAAAGTATGTCGAATGCATCCATCCCTCTTTCTCAATGCCTTTAGGTTTTTGCAAATACCATCGATTCCAATAGGCCACTACTTCTAAAGTAAGAACGAGGAAGGAGAAGAGTAGCAGACCACTGATGAAGCTAAAGAGAAAACTCCCCTTGCCTTGTTTGTCAGTTTTGGTAGAAATGGGAATGGGAAACTGTTTCTTAAGAACATTGGAGGCCTCATGAGCCTTCAAGAAGAAGGACCATATGGATTGCTTAGCAGGATTGTCGGCCTTGAACAACGAGTCACTGGATTCCTCCATTCTGACAACTTCACTAGCCAAGCTCTCTCTTTTCTTCTTCCTTGGAAATTGGAGGAGAAATCCCTATCCTGGGGCTTCCCTGCTTTCAACAATGAAACACGAGCTAAAGAGAGAGTACCTGCAGGCTGCAGCAACAGAAAAGAAAGTAAACAAAAAGAAATTGCTTTGGAACAAACAAACTATTTTTGCCAAGAAATTATAGATCTTTAATGATCTTAACTCGTTAAGCCATGAATTGCCTTGAAAATGGGAAAGCTATATATAGTTGAGAGCGCAAAGCGACAAATGATTGAAGGAGATCAGCCAACAATCTTTTGGTGAGATAACATTGAAGATTAATGAAATGCAAATATTAAGAGCGAATAATTATAATTTTTTTATTCATGTTTTAAGAACATCATAATGCATTTTTTTATATAATTTAATCAAATAAAATATTATCATATTCTCTAGGATACTGATGTTAACTATTGCTTATTCATCAATTGGCTCTAAAAGATGCTTAGAAGCTTGTTCTATGATGCATTTTCATCTAATTATTTTGGAGTTTTAGGAAAGGAATACTGATCAATCTAAAAATTTAAAGGAAGGCTACAATAAGGACTCACATTTTTTATGATCGTAACTGCGTAAGTTTCTATGTCATCCCTATTACATTAAGGATTCGTTTATGTTTTCTTATTGTTTTGTGAAACAGTTTCTTAGTATAAAATTTTTTTAAATTTAAAACTTATTTTAATTACGTGGAATCTGCATCTTTCTTTTTTGTTTATTGGGGAAAGATTCTAAGATCATATTGCTTTTAAATTCTAATTTAAAAAAAAAAGGTCAAACGCTAAGTAAGCAGATTAGCCTTTTGAAGATTTGAATATTTAATTTCTCCAATTGCGATTTTTTTTTTTTTTTTTTGCTTACAACTTGAGACAATGCCAAAAGCAGCATATTTTATAAAATCCAATAGGCTAAAAATAAAAGATATTTTTATCATATATTGCAAGTTATGTTTAGATGAACATTTACTGAAATTTTAATTTATCAAAAATAAGCTTCCAAATATAACATTTATTGATTGATTTAAAAGCCCATTTTGTATGTTTTTTTCTAAAATTATTCACTTAAATTTTGTTTGGAATAGATTTTTTATTGATTTTTAAAATAATTTTCAATATTAAAATTTTTTGTATTGGAAAAATTATTTTAAAAAACTGTCTATAATTTGACTTATATATATATATATATATATATATATAATAATTACTGTAAGTTGTGATTTGACTAATTTAACCTTTTCGAAAAGATTTTTAATATAATTATTACAGATGATAAAAAACGCAATCTGCTTCCTTCTTATTTGTTTTTTTTTTTGCTTTTAAACTGTAAAAATTTGAGAATAAAAATCCAAAAGGTCAAACGCTGAGGAAGCAAATTTTGCCTTTTAAAATTAGAATATTTAATTCTTCCAATTGCGAATATTTAATTTTTCTGCTAACAATTTCAGATAATGGCAATTAGCAAAAGCATCATATTTAATAAAATCTATGTGGGCTCTAAAAATTCACACCCCAACCTCTCTTCTTTCGGGAGTTTTAAGAACATTAATATGCATTTTTTTATATAATTTAATCAAATAAAATATTATCATATTCTCTATGATACTGATGTTAACTATTGCTTATACATCATTCGGCTCTAAAAGATGCTTAGAAGCTTGTTCTATGATGCATTTTCATCTAATTATTTTGGAGTATTAGGAAAGGAATACTGATCAATCTAAAAATTTAAAGGAAGGCTGCAATAAGGACTCAGATATTTTCAATGATTTAGCTAATATGGACGGCCAAAACTTATTTTAATTATGTGGGATCAGCATTTTCTATGAGCGTAAGCTTCTATGTCATCTCTACTATATTGAATTTTCGCTTGGGACAGCTTTCTTATTGCTTTATGAAACAATTTCTTAGTACAAAATTTTACATTCAAAATTTTTTTGAATTTAAAATTTTTGTTCAAAAAATCTGCTTCATAAAGCAGTAAGAAAGCCGTCCAAACAAAGCCTCAAAAAGATATTTGATGTATGGTATGAGATGCCTACAAAAACAAACACACATTATATAAAGCCAAGGTTATATTTACATCCCTATTACACCAAGAAAGATATATATGGTGATATGAGATTCCTACATTAATGAACATGTTTCATATAATCGTGGGCTCCGAAAATTCACGCCCCGGCCTCCCCTCTCTTAGGAGAGTTTTAACGAATTAGATTTCGGGGTAAATTTTTAAAAGGCAGATTGGGTTTAAAATAAGACACTACCCAGTAATTTCGCCCTCATTTTGAGAGGACTTCATAATCTGAGTCCTGATTTCCTATAGGCGCAAACCCCTATAGTTAATTACCGCTCCAGGCAACGAGAGAGAACTTTCAATTAAAGCTAGTCGTCAAACATATCATATTATTGCAGGCGGTATGAACAACTATGGTAGGGTTCTGTGTTCACCATGCTCGTTGTAGAGACGTTGTTAGATCTCCAAACTTTGCTCATAAGCGTATCACTGCACCACTCATGGATAAGTCATTGTGTGCATCTGGAGTTCCTTCATTTGTCAAGTGTAACTGCTTGCAAAATTTTTATGGACGTCATTATCACTTGCATATGAGTTATCTTATATATGAGTTGTAACGCTTGTTGGAATATTCTTGTGCATCTACTTATAGTTAGATTGCATATTCTTATTAATCAACGATGATCATTTTGGCATTTGGATACTTGTTGCTCATTCATTAATGTCCATTTGAATATTTTAAATCATTATTCAACATCTTGTAGTTTCCATTTAATTGTACAATTGTCAAATTAAAATTTGGTTCATTGTTTGTTATTTGAGTTTGATTCCTTGCTGTCCATTTAAAGTTCAAGTCCCCTGTGTTAAATTCAAATTTAAGTCATATGTTCACCGAAATTTTTGGTAGCCTTTTAATGTCTCCCCCATTTAGGGGGCATTCCAATAGTCAGGCCTTCCCCTCCACACTACGATAGAACTTTAGGTAGGTGTCGAGAGACACCGTGGCCGTATTTCTTCAATCTCCACCATGCTACGAGAGCGCTTAAGAGTCTTTGATGTATTTATTTGAAAATGCATAGTTTTCTTTCCCTGCTGGCACTAAGGTGCGTACAAGTACTTAATTTTGTCCTCGTCACGCTACGAGAGTGCTTCAAGGCCCACCCGCCTCATCGTTGTGTTGGACCAGGCTTCCTCCTTCCGTATTACGAGAGCACGTATAGGAGGTCCTTTGGCTCGCCGCAAATGTCGAGAACATGATTTTGGAGGTTAGAATGTTATACATTTGTAATCGGCGGTGGTGACTGTGTCGAAATGATGATCTAGATGTGCAAACTTTCCCCTTCTTTTTTTTTTACTATATACACTTTTTTTCTTCTCTTTTTTCTTTTTCTTATATATATATATATATATATATATATATATATATATATATATATATATATATATATTACACTTTTAATCATCAAAGATGATAATAAATAACTAATGATGTTAATTATAAAAAAAAGAAAACTAACCAAGACCACTAACTGATATTATCAATAGCAAATAATAACAATAATAAAAAGAAATAAGAAAGAATCACCTACTGTTTGAAGGAATTTTGGTTCAATGGAGGAATAGGCTGATTTTTTTGGGCCTTAGGTGGGTAGATTGAAGTTTGAAGTGGGGTAGTGGGCTTTGAGGAGCTTTGGCTTGTGGAAGTGTTTGAATGTGCTGTGTGGCCTCCGAAAATTTGTCGCACCCTGGCCTCTCTGTTTCATATCATTTTTCTTATTTTGTGATGACGACGAAGAGTTTTAATGGATTTAGGTTCCAGGTGAACTTTCAGAAGGCAGATTGGGTTTTAGATAAGACACTACCCAGAGATTTTGCCCTTATTTTGTGAGGACTTTATGATCTGAGTTCTGATTTCTTATAGGCGTAAGCCCCTATAGTTAATTACCCCTCTCAATAATGAGAGAGAACTTTCAATTAACGCTAGTTGTTAAAGAGATTCTATAGGTTATAAATCCAGTGTATAATAGTAACAGTTTTAGGGTTTGAATTTAGGATATGAATTTTGGAGTTTGAGATTTAGAATTTATCATCGTAAACTTAAAACTAGTGATGGAGGGAATGAGGATGAGCCTGATAAAGATCCCATGATTCTATTATCCCGAGCTATCATGTTCTCTGGTCTACTTAATCAGAGGAGGTAGTCGACCCAACCTGATAGAAGGTACCTTATCGGCAGCCATGTGTTACTTCATCCAAGAATACTTTATAGACTTGGGTTGATATTTGTTTAAGAGAATAAATCAGAATCCATCTTAGCTGACAGAGGGCTTTATGCCTATCAAATATACTTAATGATTCATTACTCAAGAGTTTGAAGCGGTTAGGGAACATATGGGCGTTGGTCGTGATCGTAATATAATGATTTCATTTTGTGGCAAAACCACACGATCAGAGGATACGTGCCACGTACCTCGGTTGTGGGAGGCGGATGAGTTTTAGTTTTAAAATTTTTCAGATGATAGATTTCATTTTAGGGATTTAGAGTTTTATTAGATTTGAGATTTGACCCCTCCAATTTGGATTTTGCGTCAACACGGCCATCATCGGGGTGACGTTAAAGTCATTTGTGTTTTCATATAAATTTGGGAGGTATTTTTTGATTCAAGTCAGGTAGACTCCAGGCCTTTCGAGGAGAAAGATGAGACTTGAGTATTTGACCCACGCGGCTGTTGACCTCGTTTTTATTTCGATTTGCCCTCGAGCGCGTTTGAGCGAGCCTCGTCAAGCTCGGCTCAATCTGAATCGGCGTCAATTCGAGTTTATTTTTATTGAGTTAATTTGGTCGAGTCGAGCCCGATCTAACCCAGGTTTGATCAAATTAGGTCCGATTTGAGCTTGATTTCAGCCCAATATGCCCAATTTAATTTCAATTGGACCCTAATTGACTTTCTAATACATTTGAATCTTGTTCCTGAAACGAGAAATGGATCCAACGGCTCCGATTCGATCGAATTCCCAAACCTGCTATTGTCCTCGAGTTCAGTCGCATGATCTTCTATTTTTGGAGCAAAATCAGATGGCTTTAGCAATAGTAGTCAGGCTCTCGCCCCCGAAAAAAAGGAATAACCCTTCTCTCGCTCTCTTCATCTCCTGGGAATCGGACAAGGGCCGAGGCCCTATTCTCCCCTCTTCGTCTCGCTAAAGTTTGCAGGAGCCTTCCCCCTCTCCTCTCGGTCTCTCCCTATTCGCGGGCGCCAGGAGTACCTCGATCTCTTGCTATTTTCTCTCCCTCCGCTCTCTGTCTCGTCTCTCTGGTTCGCGCGACAGACAAGCTAGCCGAAGCCAGCCTCCCGCGACCCCTTCGTTTCCTTCTGGATCGGACGAGACCCGAGTCCCATTCCTTCCCTCTCTCTCGTTTCCCTAGTTCACACCTTCAGCCTTAGCCGGCTGATCTCCTTAAGGAAGTAGGACCCGAAGCCCCCTCCCATTTTTTCTCCTTGTTCGCGAGCTCCAGGCGAAGCCAAACCCGTCGCCTGCACCCCTCTTCCTTGCTACAGGTAATCAATTCCCCACCCCGTTCTTCTTTTTCCTCTCCTCCTTTCTTTTCTTTTTCTTCTTCTCTTCTTATTATTCTTCTTCTTCACTTTCCTTCTCCTTCATTCCTTCCTACAGATTTTCTTATCCTTGCTCTATTTCTTCCCTCTCTTCTCCTTCAACAATGGAAATGGTTGAATGATTAGCTTATAAAACGAAGTTATGCTGAGTTTACATTTCTCTCTTATAGTAAGAAGTTCTATAATTCTTGTGAATGAAGCATTCTCTTCTTTATAGATATTTCGTTTGGAAGGATAAGCTATGTGATGTTGTGAAGGATGAATGTGCCTCATAGTAGGGTTTATGTTGTTTTAGTTCTGCTAGTTTTTTTGTTCAAAACCTATAGAAAATTGTGCTTTTGAATGAGTTGTATCATGCTATGTGTTGTTCAAAATCTCATGTGATAGTGATAGAAAGTTATAACACCTTCCACCAAATGCATGAGAGATGTTTGTGGTTATGTCCCAAAGAAAGTCATAGCCGTGTGCTCATATCAAAGCTCTATATAATAATCTTGTCCACAACGGCATTCTCGAACCATTGGATTTAGGACTAAGATGTGACGATCGAAGCACATGCGGGTTGTGTTTAATTTGCAAATAGAATATTATATTAGTGAACAATTGATCCTAGGCAACATTCTCGGACATTTATGTTTGTAACTTTAACATGTTGACTGGAGCAGATGCATGGTGTATTTTAGTATATGATTTGGAGTTATTATAAAAATATAGCCTTCTGTTCGCTTGTACGATGATTGCAGATCCGGTGGCTTTTTCAAATATGGGATTTAGGAGCTTTGGTGCACCAAAGCATGCTTTTGACAATAAACTCTATATTACAATAATGCCAATTAGCATGTTACTTTATCTGATTTTGCATAGAGTTCACATTTTATGTAAGTTCATGTTTGACTACTAGCAAACTTAAACTCAACTCTTTCCTTGTCCTTGTATATTCTTGAGACAAGATATATTTATGATTTAAACTGTTGATGGACCTCTCAATTAAGGATTATCTCACAACTTCCAAAGCTACAGATCTTGAAGAAGCCAAAGGAGGAGCATTATGAGGCCAAGAAAAAAATATATGTTAAAGGCCGATGAGTTTTAATTATCACCCTTAATATAATTATATCAAGTATAACATGGGTAAGTAAATTCTCGTTCTACCATTCACTACTCTTTTTAATTGTCAAGAGGTTAGTGAGAAAATTATTTTAAGAAGCTTGGGCATTGATATCATTGAGGCATAATCATTGATAGTAGTAACTTCCATAATTGCAATATGGTAGTCCTTAACCTCCCTCAAAATAGTTTCTCTTGCATTTTCATCTTTGTAATATGAATATACCCTTTAACTCATAGCTTCATTTCATTCTAATATCATATGCAAATTCTCTATCTCAATCACATAGGAGGCTCTCAAATCCTTTAGAAATATTCTTCCACCAAATCAAATTGTCAACAGAACATGATATAGTTGGTTCTGTATTATTCTCATAATCAAAATTACAAATACATGAACTATTCATTTCAAAATTAAACTTGTTTTTTAAGTTCAAATGTTCTTGATAAAGTCATGATGTCCATTCAATTGCTTACAACATTTCAACATTTAAAGCGGGCTATATTGCTTTAATTTTGAACCTGTATACTACTTGGAAATCATAAAATTCTCCTTCTCCTTAGAATTGCATGCACTACTCGCTATCATTGTATTTATTTGTGATAACAATATTTTTAACAAGCAATTAAGTAAGGTGAGTAGCACATGATGCTTCGCTTGTTAATTAAATTAATATAAAACCAACATATAAGGCCTCAGATCATTTAAAACAATATAATTTTGTTTGAAATTAATTATGCAGGTTCCTTTGTTAGTTTCAATTTTACTAGCCTCACGGCATCCCTTCCCTGCTAAGGGAGGTAGGGAGGGCACTTGTCCTTTCAAACCCACCCAGCTGAAAAGATAGTCAACGGCCGAGGGCTTCATAATGTTGTTTGGTCCCGGAATAGGTCTTCCAGTTTCTTGTTGTGCACTACCTATTTGATTAAATAATTTAATTTAATTTTAAAAGTAGTTTTTGTCCCTCTTGAAAATCTGGTAGCCTTCCGGTGCCCCTCCTCGCGAGGGGAGGTTGGGGAGGACACTTGCCCTTTCTAGTACGCCCAGCCAGAAAGATATTCAACGGCTGAGAGCTTCAGGACGTTGATGGGTCCCGAAATTGGTTTTCGACGATTCTCTGATTGCGCGCGACATGCTGATTAATTGGCTTAAATTTATTTAAAAACATTTTGGTTCCTCTCAAAAATCTGATAACTTTTCGGCGCCCCCTCCCCGAGAGGGGAGGTTGGGGAGGTCACTTGCTCTTTCAATCTGCCCAGCCGGAAAGATAGTCAACAACTGTCGGGACGTTATTGGGTCCTGGAATTGGTCTTCGAACTTCTGACTGCCATTTGCGATGCTTATTTAAAGATCCCTTCCCTTTTCTTATATATATATATATATATATATATATATATATATATATATATATATATATATATATATATATATATATATATATATATATATATATATATATATATCTTATATATATGATATATCTTATATAAGATATAATATATATAATACATATAAGAGAGGGAGAGAGGGTAGAGCCTGATCGGGCAGGGAGGCAGAGCCATGCATAGTGACAGTCGGCTAGGGCACCGAGAAGGTGTCGGGTCGGTGAGGAGGTGGCCGGCGGCTTGCAGGTGTCAGGAACAGGAGTCGGCCGATGAGCAGGAGTTGAATGGCTTGGTCGGCGTCGGCTTCGGTTGTAGCAGACAGAGGTTGGAGTTGGGCCGGCGGGATGTAGAGCAGAGGGTGGAAGATGGAGGAGTTCGACCGGTAGGAGTAGCCGCCGGAGATGGAATAGAAGGTCAACTTCGACATCAGGTGCAGGCGTGGATGGAGTCGGCTAGAGCTTTGGTTGCAGATGGCTTACGAGGTCGATTCGAAGTCGAGCGGCTTCAAGAGGTAGAAAGGTAAGTTTCTGAACTTCCTTGCGTGTGTGTGAGGTCGAGAGAGTGTGAATGTTTTCCTCTTTTTTTTGGTTCTGAGCGCATGAACCCGCGAATGGGGAGGGTTTTCGGTTTTGAGATATGCCAACGAGAGTTGTGTCGTGGGGTGAATGTGGGATAGTGCGATTAAGTCATGGTTAGAGGTCCCTAAGGTGATCGACAGTTACATGTCAACATGCTGTAGATATCTTTAAAGGGTTTAATTATGTAAATTATAGTGAGTAAATAGGCTGGCTACTGGACTTTTTGAGTGTAGGATATGGGCTTTGAAAGTGGGTTGTTTGGAGAGTGCAATGGGGCTATTTTGGAGGGCTGTTTGTGGGCTTTGGAGTGTAGGAAGATGGGTTGAAGTTGGCAGGTTGATGTGGGCTGTTTGGAGAGTGCAATAA
This sequence comes from Dendrobium chrysotoxum, assembly GCA_019925795.1. Classification (NCBI taxonomy): domain Eukaryota; kingdom Viridiplantae; phylum Streptophyta; class Magnoliopsida; order Asparagales; family Orchidaceae; genus Dendrobium; species Dendrobium chrysotoxum. The sequence goes on from CM034307.1 coordinate 57,310,312, forward strand.
GGCTATTTTGGAGGGTCGTTTGTGGGCTTTGGGGTTTAGGAAGATGGGTTGATGGTGGCAAGTTGATGTGGGCTATTTGGAGAGAAATTGAAAGTGTTATGCTGCTAAGGAAGTTGCTGGAATAACTCCAGCTGAATGCAGTGACAAAAGGAGGCTGCAACTGGACTTCACGTGAACGGGAAGGGAAGGTTTCACGTACTGTCAGGAAAATGATAGGCTGCATGTTTTAAACACTTTTAATTTCCTATCGGAGAGGGTTGGGAAGTCGATTGTGAACGGAAAGGGATAGTGGTAAATTGGAGTTCAGGTAGAATAGTCTTGACCCCTACAACTATTTCTGAAGTCATAAATTTGATAGAAATGATTCAATTCGAATGTGGGTTGCATTTCAATTTTTTGCTACGCGGTGGTTGAGAGAGCAGTCAAATGAGGAGCATCAAATCATTGCTAACATAATGGATTTGTACAAAAACATTTCTCTTTTATCTATAGTGGGACATTGTGGTATGAGAAAGACAACTCTCTTGCTACATGTTTATGAAGATGAAATGACAGAGGAATTTGATTTTAAAATATGGGTTTGTGTTCCCATCAATTTTGATGATTGTTGGAGAAATAGTTAAGAAGGCTTTTAGGATCTCCATTGGCAGCTAAAGTCATTGGTGGTGTTCTGAAAGACAACTTGGATGAAAGGCATTGGAGGGCAGTTCTAGAAAGCAATTTGTTGGGTCAGAGTTCTATCAATTCCATCTTGAGATCGAGCTATAAAGTTCTGCTAAATCATCTACAAAATTGTTTCGCATTTGTGTTGTACGTTCTCACAATATCGTGCTTTTGATAAAGATGATTTAGTCTGAATGTGGGTTGCAATAGGTTTCATTCAGCTACCTCAAGGAATGACTATGGAGGATATTGGAGGAAGGAATGCAGTAAACTTGTATTAGATGAGACGTGCTCGACGACCTTCAACCACCAAAATGTTTAAGGAATTTAAGCATAAAGAAATACATGGGTGCAGGGTCTATATTATGGATGAATAACGTCAATACGATGTTCAAATTAGAGATTCTTGAATTAATATATCATTTGGAATAAGAATTTTTTTTTACCTTTTGGGCAACTTGCATTTCTCAAGTCGCCAAAATTTCATAAGGAGCCGAAAGTGAAATGGCTCGAAGTGGATTTAATGGGAATCATGAAAGCCATGCCCTTCCATTATTGAATGTGTTACATTATTTTTTGAATTGGAAGTGTTAAAGGGATAATTTAAGGCGGGAATAATTGCAGAAGACAGTTATTTATTTCCTTGCCTAATCAAATTGGACCTATGTTGCTACCCGAAATTCAAGGAATCGCCCTCTTTGCCTTCTAAGCTCGGGAGATTGAAGATGTATGAGATTGGGTAGACGACTTTGAATTTTTGCAACAATTAAAATTATATTCCTCTCGAGGCATTCCCAATGTAAAGCAAGGATGCACATTTCAAGGAAATTGGCCTCGTCATCACCCAAATGACGTCCAATAGCAGAACGGATTGCTTCATTGTGTTCGGAACGTCGCAAACATCAAGGATCTACATTTTATTTAATTAATTTGGATCAACCGGGGTGGTGGCACACAAATCAAAACAATTCTAATGCGATGAGATAACATGCATTTCAGGAAAAATTGGCCTCGTCGTCGACCAAACGATCTCCGATCGACGAACGGACTTCGCCACCGTGTCCAGAACGCTTTCAACCTTTAAAAACTATATTTTTTTTACTCAATTCAAAGCGTTCAGATTGGCGGCGCGACCGGAGTGATTCAAAAGCGGCAGTGCGCAGTTCAAGAAAATCAGCCTCGTCGTCGACCTAATGATCTCCGATCGATGAACGGACTTCACCACTGCGTCCGGAACATCCCAAATACTTACGAATGACTTTTAATTTGATTGAATTAAATGACGTACGAGAAGGTCGACATGAATTGCGGGGCAAAAGCACAAATCACAAGGTAATGATGCGCATGCTAAGGAATTTAGCCCTCGGTGTCAATCAAATGATCTCCGATCGACGAACGGACTGTGTCATTGCATCCGGAACACTGTCAATACCCTAGAATGACTTTCAATCTGTCCAAATTAAAATTATGCCGTGACCGACGAAGGCCCTAATACGATAACGCACATTGCAAGGAAAAGTGGCCTCGTCATCGCCCAAATGACGCCCGATTGCGAAACGGACTGCTTCGTTGCGACCGGAACATCAAAAATATCCTAAAACAACTATTATTTTGTCTAATTCTAATATTCGACAAATTCAACACGTATTACGAGGTGAAATATGCACAAATTCTGAGGCGAAATGCACATAATTCAAATGATCACACAAATCAAGGACATTTTGGTTGATTGACGTGCTCCTGACATTCTAATTTAATGTTAAACTCTAATTTTAGAGAGCTAGCATTAATGTTACAAATCAAATTAACAGAAATAGTAAGTCAGAACAAAGATCAAATCCCATTAAATGCTTACCTCGTATCAACTCTTGAAGTCCTGTAATGATCTCTGCTTTGAATCTCTGTCGAATCCCGGATATCCGGTTGAGTGTAAACCTCGGACAGACGTTTCACGTCGTTTTTTTTTTTTGTTTAGAAGAAACTTTGTCGTTAAAAGGAAATCAAGAAAGCCTCCGCCTTACTTTTTTTTTTTATTGTTTTTCGTTCCTAGCTTCCTCGCATTCAAAATCCAGAAGCCTCGAAATCTCACAGTTCCCTTTGGAGTCTATTTCAGTCGCGACACCTCGCTGAAGTTTCGTTGGATTATAACTCCTGTCCACTTGCTCTTATACCTTAGCCGAAATTTCCCCACTATTGAGCTCCCACGTGCAGATTTCTTGCTACAAGCCTCCCTCCTCTCACAAAACTCACAACCAACATCTGCATGCGAACAAGCAAGTGAAAATCCATAGGAAATGAAAATTGGAAGGTGTATATAGTTGATTGCAAAAGAAGTATATCAATAATGCAAGTCCACCATGCAAGCTACAAGGATGATGCATAACTTATAATGCTCACCTTGACTCATACACAAGAAACAAATTTGCAGAGTGAGCGAGCATGGAGAAATGGAAAAGTGCCCGTATCACTAACAATAATTCAACATAAGAGTAAACACACTTGAACTTGCAGGCAGCGAAATTGAGGTTGGTAGTGATCTTCACATTAGTCATGTGAGGAGACCTCTTATGTATACAACTCCCTACAGTCGAGAGCAACATACAAGAAGATGAATATAGTGAACCTGCATGCAATTGAGGATGCCCACAGGAAGTTTGCAAGCGGTCACTCCTAATACATATAATGATCTGTCTACGAGTGGCGCAGTAATACGCTTGCAAATGGTGGTAACATATAGGCTGTGAACGTGACGATTCCTCTCAAGTCAATACCAACTTGCAACTAAATTCATCAAATGTATGCAAGTAAGGAGAGATAACACATGGTGCATATGACCAATAATCATCTAACATCAGTTGAATACATCGCCTCCCTACAAGTAAGAGTAGATGATACGCAGCGAGGCGTAAATATCTACGAGGTTGTAGGAGACTCGCAGTACGTACTACATGCTATATGCAAGCAAACACCGGATGATACACAGTAAATGAAAGTGTTCACAGGCCTTTCTAGTAGACCTGTTATGCATACTAAATATCGTATACAGGAAAAATGTCAGATGACTGCAGCGAATATAAATGCCTACGAACCAAAGCAGGAGATTAGTTAGTGCACCATGATCCACTTGCAGAAAGTAAGTAGTGCATGACAGTCTAACTGTATAAAACAGCGAACAACTTAGTTTAGAAGCTGCTACAACACGCCACCGGACCCACAACTTTCATGCAAGCGGACAGAAGGCATTTATAAATATTCCAAGAATACCCCTGCATATGTGCTTTAATTTGTATACACATAGGTACACTAAAAAGGGAAAAATATAATCTTAAACCCGCATGGGCCCCGGTGAGCGTGTTATTGGTACACACGTGACGTCTAGGGATGCTGCACGGGTTAACAAATATGAATCTGATCCTCCTAAGCAGGTGAATAGAAGTTGACAAGGTTCAACAAATAATATAAAATGCCCCCAAGCACTTGCATGGGCTCCGGCGAGCGTGTTATTGGTACACACGTGACGTCTAGGGATGCTGTGCGGGTCAATAAGTGAATTCAAGTTCGAGCCCGATCCTTCTATTCAGGTAGATAGGAGTTGACACAACTCGAACTATTAAATAAATATACGGTCGCGAGGTCGACTGAGATATTTGTTTTATACGTTCATATTAGGCCTTCAAGGCCTATAATCAAGAGAATTCACTAACAAGGGCATAAAGCCTACGAAAACTCGATCCTCTGTTAGCAGGTAAACAGAGTTGACAAGGTTTAATTCATAAATACCAATAATCCCAAATACCCCGATGATGGCCGCGTTGATTGCAGATTTCAATCGGAGGAGTTAACTTCAAATATTTTTAAATGCCCTCAAACCTCAAATATTTTAAGTGACCTCAAGGTCACCCCGATGATGGTTATGGATGTTAATCTCAACCAGAGGGGTTCACAAACACTTTCAAATGCCACCCAAATTCCTACTAAATTCAAAAATCATCAAAATTTCAAAATACTCAAAATTGAAATCCAACCATCAACCACCTAAAGTAAAATCCATCCACCCTTCGCAACAGTTTGCCGAGGTGGACAAATTTGAAAATAACTGCAGCTCACAAAGAGCTAATGCCTCATCGAAAATATCACTAGGATCCATTCTCAAATAATCTCCTGCCAGCAAGGACGTGGTACGAGTCATCTAACCAGTAATTTCGCCGCCAAATGGCACTACAGGATAAACGGTTATGACTTGGGGCCCTCTGAACCAGGTGGTCGCTGCCAAATGGCACCATTATATTATGGTTATGGCCAGAGCCCGTATGCTCCCCAATGGCATCAAATCCTTGAGATATGAATCAATAGGATATGATCGATAGGGCACAAAGCCCTCTATTAGCTAAGGTGGATTCAAATTTGTCCCCTTAGGCAAATACTCCCCCCAGGTCTACAAGGTACCCTTGGACGAAGCAACCCATGGCTGCCGACAAGGATCCTTCTGTCAGGTTGGGTCGACTACCTCCTCTAACTAAGTAGACCAGGGACCACGATGGCCCTGGATGACGGAACCATGGGATCTTGATCGGGTCCATCATCTATTCCCCCACCATCTGCTTTAAGTGCAAGATGGTGAAATTTCTAATTTTAAATACCATTTCTTACACCAAACTTATGCTGCTCCTATACGCCAGATGTACGTATTCTCCACGTATCTGATTGACGACTAGTCTTAATCGAAAGTTCTCTCTCGTGATCGGGAGGGGTAATTAATTATAGGGGCTTGCGCCTATAGGAAACTAGAACTCAGATCATAAAGTCCTCACAAAATGAGGGCGAAATCTCTGGGTAGTGTCTTATCTACAAACCCATCTGCCTTCCAAGATTTACCCTGGAACTTAATTCCGTTAAAACTCCCCCTCAAAAAAAACAAAAAGTGGGCGGAGGCCGGAGCCGAATTTTCGGAGCCCACAGATAGGCACGAGCTAGGGTGGCTTTGGCGTGCTATTGGAATCGAGCAGCTTGAGTGGAGCACAGAGGTGAATCGTGGACTTTCGTACGCAGTCGGCCTCCTATATTGAAGAAGTAGAGAGATCATGAGGCTTAGGTGGTAGGAGATCTGAAGGCAGGAAACTCAGAGGGGAATGGAGCTGGTGATTTGCGGCTGAAGATAGCTGATTGTTGTAGGAATTGGGTAGGGCCTCGTAGGGCCGATTGAGGTGGAAAAGTTCACGTGGGTTGACGGGTGTGGAGGCATAAAGTTAAGTGTAGATGGATGTGAGGAGGGGGGCTGCTTGCGGCAGTGGCTTGTGGATGAAGATCCGGAGTAGGGACTTGATCGAGAGAGGCTCTTGAACGGTAGGGGCTCTTCGTATTGGCCTCAGAGCCGAAGAACCTATAAGGTCCTGCTTATCCTCATTTTAACAACGAGACGTTGCATTCAAAGAAGGCGAGTGACATCTGTCCAAGGTTTATTTCAGCGGGATATCGGCTATCTTGACAGAGAGCGTCGTCAGAAGTTATCTTCGAGGTAATAAAGTTTTAATTTTGAGTTGATTTTTCATTTGATTTTTTATTTTTGATTTTTGATTGATTTTTTTGTTTAATAATAATAATAATAATAATAATAATAATAATAATACATTATTAATAAAATTATTATTATTCGTTTTGTGATTGAACATTATTTGGGTGGCATCGTCGCACATCAATTTTCTCGATTTGCTCGTCATTGTCTCGAGATCAGCGTCGATTTTGCCGCACGATTTTAATTAGACAAATTGACAATCAATCTTGGGTATAGATGACGCTAGCTCCAGATGCAACGGTAAAATCAGTTTTGCGATCAAACGTCATTTGGATGACGTTACGCGTCAATTTCGGGTGTCGATCGTCCCTTTAGACCTATCTCATCTGATTTCACTACGAGGGATCCACTCTTAGGCAAACTCGACGTTCTGATTGCAACGAAGCAATCCGTTTGACAATCGGATGTCTTTTGCCCCTTCAAGTGACGCGTCATGTCGACACGCGCATTGCTTAATTCATCATTTTTTCCCTTTTTGTGCATGGTTTGATGTGTAGGGGGTTAATAATCTAATAAGTTAAAAAATAAATGATACTTCTCACTTATTGGAAGTTAGATTTGGATGAACATTTACAGAAATTTTTATTAAAAGAAAAAAAGGCTTCCAAATATGCCATTGATTGACTCAAAGAAAAGCTCTTTTGGCTTCTTCTATATATATCAGAGGTTATTGGGATTAAAAATAAAAATAAAAAGAATAATTTTTTATTTATAATATAGTATTTGCCTATTTGGCATGCATGTTGTTCCACTTGATATCTCTATTTTTATAAGATATTGACTATATACAGTCAGTATTGTAAATAAAGCATATCATGATGAGCCTGAATAAGCAAAGAAACCATATACTATTGATAATATGACCAAATCAATAACAGCAACACTATGACCATCTTTATATTTCTTCCTAATATCCTAGTTGGGTGTTCATCTAACATCTATAAATTTAAGAAGATGTTGATTATAAATTGGCTTCAAGTCACCCAAATACTCGAGTCATCTGGAGCCAAATTTCATGAGTCACTCACAGGTTCAATCTTGATCAGCCTTTAGATGTTAGTTGTTAAACTCACTATGTATATTGACTCACAAAGTCATCCATAAGGCAACACTACTCCCCTAATAATCTTAGCCACTTGCCATCAATATTCATCATTTAATTTGATATTCTTGTTAGGAGAACTTACCAAGGTTCTCATCATGAGAACTTACCAAAGATACTGGCCATCAATTTAAAACTCCCCTAATAATCTTGGCCAGTTATGTACAATCTTGCTTGTTTAGTCTTTACTTACAAAATTGAGTACTACTTGGTGAGCACATGCAAGACAAAATGATGTACTTTTGGCTTAAATTTTGTCTCATTAGTCGCTCTTAAATTCTCTCTAAAATTCTTCTCAAAAACTCATAATTTGATTCATTATTCTCTATACCTTCGAAAAACTTCAACGAAAGTTTTTGTGGATCGATTCAATCAATAAGAATCACCGAGACTCAATATTTTTCTCTTCGTTCATTGTATTTCAGGCTCAATCATATATGTAATAGAATTTAATATCTTCAATAAACAACATTAAATTTAACATATTACATGATTTATGAGAACATGTGTAGTTTCATAGTTTTAAGGTTTCAATTGGGCTTATTTCTATTATATATTTCATAAAAGATCAATTAAACTACTAAAAATATTAAAATATTTCAAATGAATGAAATAAATTAAATAATTAATACCATGTACTCAACATTAAATGATAAGAGGCTAATTAATTTAAATCTCTTGTATGAATTTACAGCACGTGATAATTTAATTAACATAGACCACAAAAAACAGGATTTATAGACCAGTTCTACCATGTCGTTTAGTTCCAACCACTGATTTGAGAAGCATTAACAGCTCCTGGCTGCTTTGGCTCTACGTTGACCATTGACCCAGCTTTTTTTATCTAAAAGCCCCTACAAAATTATTCATTGCATGCTTACCCTTTTAAAACAAAACTAATTAACACAGAGCATCATGAATTTTTTTTTTTCAAATCATTTAACATATTCAAATAAAGGGTTCTGATAAAGCTATCATACTCCTTAATTATCAGAATTAAATAAGAGAAAATACCCCCAAAAAAATTAGGGAAATGGCAAGGGATAATAATTTTGGAATATGTATAATTAAAAAAACTAAGGATAAAATTATTATTTTATATATACCTATAAAATGTTTTCTTAAATTTTAAAAATATTATTACAATTGTTCATAACTGTAAGTATCATAGTATTACTCCAATTAATTTAACACATCAAATTTGGAGTTACATATTCTCGTAATTTACACATACAATTACATGCATAATTCTCATATAATGATTTCTCTAAATCTAGATTCAAAATCTCCCACAATCCTTCCTTAATTCCATCAATGAATCTAATAAAAATCAAAGCAATTAGGCTAGTTTCTTTGGGCTAGATCCAAGGCAAATAGACCTTTAACATGGATGTTGAAGAGGTACCAACACAAACATGATTAATGAATCAACATCTCCATTAACTTCTTCGAAGCTTGAAGTGCCTTTAGCTTAGGCATAATAAGACATTATATAATATTCTCATTTAGTTCTACATATTATATACTTCATACCATCTCAACATTCTATAAAATCATAATTATCACATGAAATAATAGAGCTAGAAAATTTTCTTGATACACATAAACATATTTTAATTTATTTGAAAAGGGCAAAAATTAAATTTTTTATTAAAAATAATAAATAGATGAAACTTATTATTATATAATTTCACAAAATCAGCAATTTTGAATTAGTAGTCGGCCATCCTATCATTTCCTTGAAAAGCATAAAGAAAAATAGACGGTCAAAATATTACATCTTAATCTTCAATGAACAACCTTGCAAATACATATCAAGAACAGGCAAATATGCAAAAAGTCCACAGATGAAATTTCCTCCTTCCTTCGGAAGGACAACCTTAACAGTTAACACTCCATTATCATTTTTGGACTGCGTGAACAACTTCACTCGCTATTCTCCTCCAAGACGTCACCTCTCCATCTTTAAACCCAATGACCTCTCAGCCTCTCTCTCTCTCTCTCTCTCTCTCTCTCTCTCTCTCTCTTTTCGATGGCTCCTAGCAGTCTCCACCTGCTAAGCCGGCTCAGACAAACCATAACCAAGGTGAGATTCCTCCTCTCCTTCAACCTCCGGCAATGGCTCCTCTCCTCGACAGCTACTGCTTCCCGCCGCCGCCTTAGCCTCGACAGCCAGCCACTCTCACCAGGACTCCTCGACGCCACTGATGAGCTCAGCAACTACTGGTTTGACCCAGTTATCTCCTCTCCGCCGCCGCCTACGAAGCCTTCGAGCTCAATTTCACAGCCTCTGACAAGGACAATATCGAGGGCAATGAGTGGTTCATCTACAGCCTCATCAACGGATGATATAAACCAAAGGGCAGACGATTTCATAGAGAACTTCTACAGGCAACTGAGGATGGAGAGGCAGGTCTCGCTTGAGCTGAGATATTGCAATGGAAAGGATAGTGTGTTCTAAGAGAGGAACAGGTCTAGTATTGATGAATATTGATTTTGTGGGCTGTCTTTGATGAAATGCCTTTTGATTCTTTTATTTTTTAATTTGTATTCTACTTTTTGTGATTATGTTTAATTAAGAAAAAAATTATCGAAATAAAGATGAGTTTCAAAATCATCTGATTTATATTAAGATTAGTGATATATATATATACTATTAAAAATCACAGTAATTTCAATATAAATCGGATAACTTCGAAGCATATTCTCATATATTTTATATAAAATATCAGAACATAATATATTTCTTTTAATAGAAAGAATTGGTTTAAGAATGGGCAATTGTTTCTAGTGAGAGAGAATGGTTTTTCTTCTATATAGATAAGTTCAAAATGTATAGTCATTTTCCCAATTAAGAAGTGGTATCTAAAACCACTTAGCGGAGCCAACTCATAGGCGTCGGACCAACTCTTTGCGACTCCCCTCAAAAAAGACGAGCCTCTTGAGAGGGGATTTGAACAGGGGTGAGAGGTTACCAACCATGCTCGTCAACCAACCAACTAAACCCGGTGGGTTTCTTGCCTTATTTCAGCAAGCTGGCTTTGCTTGTTTTTTGCACTACAAAGGTGCTCATTTCTATGCTGATGCGTGTAGCATTAGTGATTATTATTTATTTGCGCTAAGTATTTATTAGTTTGTTGTGTAACAGAGCGAATTGTTATAAGAACTTTCTTATAGAATTCCTACATAAATTATCTAATCATGCCAAGTATGAATTCTTTGGATTGATATTTGTGCTTTTATGTTCCAATTTTTTTAATATGATAGACGGACAGAAATCTCATAAAAAGTTCATACTATTAATGCTTGGGATTTATTTTGTTGGTATAAAAAAATAAGAAATGAAAAATCTCCTATTAAAATTTAACATTTATAATAATAAATTTTTACCAAAATATAGATTTTTACAGATTATTATTATTATTGCTATTATTTTGCTTAAATCCCCTATCAAACCTCTCTCTCTCTCTCTCTCTCTCTCTTATATATATATAAAGAATTTGATTAAGAGGAATTATGTGTATTGCTTATTTGAGAAACTCATAGTAGAAAATATATAAGAAATTTCTCATTCGATTTTTGTAACAAGTTGAGCTTTGTCACTTAAACCTATATTAGGCCTGAGTCTCCCTAGTGAGTTCAGTGAACCTAAAGGACACCTGAGCTACTTGATAAACTAACTTTATTCACCTAAAGCAATTATATGTGAGCCCATAATAAGACCAAACATATAACCTATGAGATTAACCAAGCTTAATTAGCTTGGGTTAGTCCAAAACTCCAAATGGACCCAATCAAACCATAGGGATCCCTAGCCCTCAATTAATTTAGTCAAGCTCTTATTGTATTCACCAAGGATACATTAGTCAAGAAGTTCTACCATATTTGTGGAAACCTTCTTGGTGATTAAACACTTGAATGGAGAGTCGCACAGACCCATTATAAGCACCATTTTAGTGATTGGATATGAGGCTGTGCCATCCTAGCTTGGGAAATAGAGTCCATCATAGACTCAGGCACCTCTTACTAGATGTTATGCAGAGTTTGTGTAGATTTCAAGAAATGTTTGGAGATTGAGAACTTTGTGAAGAATTACTAGTGCAGTTCATCAAACAAACAAATATTGTGTGGTAACAGTTATGTGAGCAACCTTCAGGCATGGTCCTTCAAGGTTAGGGCAAAGACCCAATAATAATGGTTGTATGTGGCTTGCACTAAGGCCATGGTATCATCAAACTACTAATATGCTTAGAGGTAAGTGGTGGAACCTTGAATTTTCTGAGGAGAGGCTCCCCAAACATTTTTTAAGAGAAAGGTATCAGTGGCATAACTAGCAAGGAAATATGAATATAGAATATTCTAGGGTTCACTCCCGTCACTTGTCCGCTATAAAATAAGTGAAAACCATGGTGGTGAGTGGTGACAAACGCTATAATATAAGATGATGTTACAGGACAATGGATAATAGGCATGTCCAAAGTGACGAGGGTTGACAAAGGCCATGGTGAGCACTGCAAGAGTCTGTTACTTCCAAGATCTCATTTAAAAAATAAGTTACCAAATATGAAAGTGACTCATTCAACCTTTAATCACATCTTTAAGAGGACTTCAAAATTCTTGAGTGACTCCCACAAAAATTGAATAATAAATTATCAATAAAAATCAGTAAAGTGTTGCTTTAGAGGAGATTGTGGGAAAATCATCAAAGTGAAACTTCCTTGAAAGTTGAGAAGAATAAGCAAGAAGTCATAGCTTTGCCGACAAAGAGGGTAAAGATGGTTGGTTCAAAGTGAGCGAGATGATCGGTGGGATTTGGGAGACACCATAAATTATTGTAGATGATGAGTTGCAACTTGAAGAAAGCTTTAGAAGGCATTCTAGACCATCCAAGTACAATGATTATCCATCCTCTAGAATTGTTTCAAGGTAACATTAGCGATCAACTAAAACATTTTGGGTTCGAAGCATATGTATGTGATGTGTGTGTGAGTTTATCTTAATTGACTCACAGTCTCTTCTCTTAAAAAAAGGTAGCATTGGTGACAGATTCTTAGGCAGCTCTTGACAGCTTCGAGAAAAAGCAAGTTAGAGCTAGTCCATCACTCATCTACTTCTAGAATCCAATTTAAGTTGCGTTGCAAGCTGTTCACCCCGGCCCAGGCAAACAAAATGTAAATTAAGATATACATCAAATATGTTTCCAAGCTCATTAAACTACATTGAATGTATAAATAAATATTAGCAAAGTAAAAGCAAAGAAGGAAGAAGATAACTGAGAATATTTTAAATGATGAAGAAACATGGATCCTGTAATCAAATTTAAATAACAGCAACTTTAAAAGATAAAGAAAAAATAACCTAAAATTCAAGGCGGCGCTGGAGTTAATTTTTACAGAAAATAATCGTTTAAAATAAACCCATAATACTAAAAATATATTTGGCAAAAACCTGAAACTAAAGAAGCAGAAGAAATAATCCACAAAGCTGGAATCATATACAGGACATAAATCAGTAAATTTGGAGTGGCATTCACCTGCAAAAATTGTTAACATAAGAGAAATTATTCTCAGTTTGTTTTCAGAATCTAAAATCAATTTAAACAAGAGACATAAAACTTACCAATTAGAATAAGTTGGGATCGTCGAGCACTAGCTGTAATCTCAACTTGAGAGAAAGAAGAACACCTCTAGTATATACAATTTCATTGAGAGCCTCCTTGCAGAAATTCTAACGCTGAAACTGAAACATTACAAATTTCAAAAAAAAAAAAAAAAAAACTGAAACATTACAAGTCAGAAAAACTCATATATATAAATGCTGTGATCACTTGTCCTCACACATCTTATACCCATTCATCCATTTCTTTGAAAGATCAGATTGAAGGTAAATTTCAACATTTTAAATATGATTCTGAGACTTGAAAAAGAAGATAATCTATTTTAAATCTGAACCATCTAACAAGGTGAAAGAATGGTATTGGATGTGTGAGAATAAATAGTCATATCCTTCTAAACGGATGCAAGTATTACTCTTGTCCATGTTTTTGATGTAAACCAGAAGCATATAAGTTGAACATTCAAATGATAGGCTTGAAAAAATTTAGATTTTATGGTCAAGATTTAGAATACCAACCCAGTATCGTTCAGGGAGGGGAGATGCTCTAGAGTTGTTTTTTAGTTTGCAACAGTTCTAGTAATATACTTCACAGCGTTGTTGATATTATGACGAAATAGAGCCCTTTATCTTAAAAACACAATCTAACTTTGCGATGCAATACAAAAAGCTTGGTTAAGTTTAATTTTTAGTATAATAGGATTCCTTTCAGCTTTTTAGAATTCTAGGTTTATTTTGTTTTGAAATCATAATGAATTATACTTTCGTATTTATATTCAGGTTTGAATTTTAACCAAAAAGTTATCTTTGTAGCCCTATTTTTATAAATAGAGTTTATTGGCATATATTTTAAATTAGTTGTTTAATGCAAGTGAAATTACAAGATTTTTTCTCTATTCTCCCCCAATGGATTTCAATTTCAGCTTTTTTGACGCCCCCTCTACATCATTTAATATCAGAGGTTGAACCAGCCCCTAAGTTCAAGCAGTTTGCACAACTACAATTACAACCCACCTTGTCTACACCACGCCACCCTTTACTGTCTTTTTTCAGCCTAATGACAACTTTGATGCTGCAACCCAACATAGGTCCACACCACACCTCTACTTCTAGTCAGTTCTGATGCTGCAACCCAACATAGGTCCTCCAATATTTAAAGTTAAATTTAAAATTTATTTAAAATCACATGATAGTTAGGCAAGAAATGTTTTTTTAAAATTAATTTTATATAAATTAATAGCTGAATAAAACAATAAAAAGATTAGATGATATGAAAAAGATTTTTTTTTAATGGATGTGACTTAATCTCTTTAATGACTTTAGTTCTAAATCTAAAAAAAAATATTTTTCACGAGTGAAAGATTAAAAATTATTCACATTTAATTTTGGGAGAAGCCAATTTTAAAATGGAGCTCTATTATTATTTTGGAGTTTTAGGGGGAATTTTTCTCCCATTGTAACTTTTTATCATGCATATAAATATAGATATGTAAATGTGGATTATATTAGATAAATGTTATTTACCTGCTTTTTTTAAAAAAAATTCTTTTTCGTTCACCAGAAGATAAAATATTTCAAAATTGAACTTCCTTGTTGTTTTCGAATTTTGAAGAAAACTTATATCTCATTATGTCTTAATAATATGTATATAATTTCATTGTTTTTCTTTAAAAAAATTAAATTTGAGAGAAGACTATTTTGAATACAGTTCTCTTGTTGTTTTGGAGTTTTGAGGGAATGTTCTTTCTCTTTGTAACTTAATAATATGCATATAAATGTGAAAGATGCATGATAAACAAAAAAAAAACAAGCTAAGCTCTAACATTCTTAATATTCATTATAGAGTCAAAGTTATGATTTTGTTAAAATATTCTATCAAGGCCATAAGCATTGAATATGACTTATATCTGGCTAGAGAAGATTAGATAAAATATTATTTGAAAGTTCTAGACAATAAAATTGAGGAATAGTTCAATTATTAGTATACATTGTGTACTAATGTCTGGAACTCCAACCATTCATAAAACAATATTAATTCTAGAAAACTAAATCTTTGTTTCACCTTCACAAGTTAAAAAATATGAATATTATCCTAAGTTAATATATGAAAAATATTATTTTAATGATCCAGGTTCTATAACTGAACTTGATGACGATTATAAGCAATCATCATTAATCAAGTCTCTTTATGAACCTGGAGTTGTGCCGGATAATGTTTGTTAATCTAAATTGATGACTGTCTGAGCATATGAGATTGAGATATCCACCGTTAAGATGAAGGCATAGGGTGATCCACATATTTCAGTATTCTAGTAAGCATCTTTCTATAAGTGCAGTGTTATCCACATGTTTCGAATTTGTTTTCAACTCCCTATTAACAACAAAGATTGAATTCATTTATGAATATGGCCATCTTCATTTGACTGTTGAATTTCCTAAATTACTCTAAAAAAGAAACATGATGCATTGAGGCGTTTTGATTCAAATCCTCTAAATTCTACATTTTATGTCCAGCTTGCACGTTCTAAAGATTCGACAAATGTTCTTGAAGCGATTCCTCCATCTCGTCTACTACGACCTTCAAATTATAAGCAAAGAGCATCAGTCTCCCTAGGAGAAGAGTTTTATCGGACCCAATGAAATCGATGCAACAATATAAATTAGGTTTAATTTATTTTCTGATGTTTTAGAATTTATTTCAATTTATTCGGATTTTAAATTTATTTTAGTATGAAATAAGAACAAATTATCCTTTTTAATGAAATTTAGATTTGAATTTGATTTATAATTTGATTTGATTTCAACTTTATCTTTTTAACTCTATTTTTATAAGTAGCGGTTATAGGCTTATAGGATTGTATTTTGGATTAAACCCTAAATGAATTGAAATTACAAGATTTCTCTATTGTCTCCTGTCTCTCTCTTCT
Organism: Dendrobium chrysotoxum; assembly: GCA_019925795.1. Classification (NCBI taxonomy): domain Eukaryota; kingdom Viridiplantae; phylum Streptophyta; class Magnoliopsida; order Asparagales; family Orchidaceae; genus Dendrobium; species Dendrobium chrysotoxum. The sequence continues at coordinate 57,326,189 of CM034307.1, forward strand.
CTCGTTGGATTCAAGTTTCTTTGAATCCGCTGTATCACCCTGCATCACTTTGCATTCTACATCACTTCGCTATGTTTACGGACATTTTAGTAGCGTTCACATTTACATGCACTAAATTGAAAAAAAAAAAATTCTATTCCCTTTGCCCCTTGTGCACTAAATTGAAAAAAAAAAAATTCTATTCCCTTTGCCCCTTGTACAAGTTCATTACTGTAGAAACCAGTCATCAGAAAATTGAAATGTTATGTCCATGCAGACTTGATGGTATGATTTAATTAGATAATTATAGGGAATTCAATGATCCATACTTCAACTTCACATAAATATTTTATCCAAACTTAAACCAGCACTCAAAATATTTGTATGGTAGACATAAAGATTATAATCACCAAACAAATGAAACTAATATCAGTACTTTATAAGTCAAAAATTGAAATAATGTCACTAAACTAAATTACTTAACAAAAGAAAAGCTAACAGGTGAAATACAAAAATTTTTGAAGTGGTGCATTGGGGAGTTAGCAGATACTTAAAATGCATAATTTACTTAAGGAAAATTATAGCAAATAAATAGTAGAACATAAACATTCCTGATATGCATTTTTTATATAATACTAGAGGCACAGAGTAATGGAAGTTGCATAATGCACAAGGCTGTGAGCAAGTTGACTTACTAAATTGAAAATTTAGAAGTGCATGATTTTTTGTTGAAACAGAATCATTCTTCAGAAGAATAAAATTATTTACCTGCTTGAGTGCTGCATGTAGATCATCAGTATGTTCAACCTTGTTAAATGCAAATGTTATTTCAGCTGAAAATTGTTCTGCCGGACCAACTGGAAACTTAAAAGGTCCGCTTCCCATGTAATCTTCATGGTTACTGCTCTGAACATCCAGTGAATCCCAGTTTATATGAGCTCCCGTTTCTACATCGGCCTCCAAGCAAGAACCAAACTGCTGCTGCTCTTGTACCGCTGCATCAAATCATGGTCACCAATAAAATTTAATCAAAGTGGCATATTTCAACGAGTCTATTGACTAAAGAACATACACTTCTCTCAAGAACTAACTAGGAAACAATCCATTACATCATAGCACTAATTTTTCAGTAAAACAACAAGAAACCTACAATTTAAAGTTAAATTCTAGTCTACAACTACTTACATGATAGCACTGCATCTAGCTCAACGGAGTAGTTATCCGATTGGTTATTGCTGACAAACATATCAACTGTTTGATGGTCCAAAGCATGTCCCAGCAGGTAAAGTGAATTCAGCCTAGAATCAACATCACTTTTCCTAGGATTTTGAGAACAACTCTGCGCATCACTATCAAGCTGACTTGAACTTGGAGCAAAAGACTGATAACTTAAAACTTGAGTTGATGCCGTCATCATATAAGAGTTTTTGGTCAAGGTTACGTGTTGTGTTCCTAATTGACCTGAATGTGGATTCATAGCATATTGTTGACAGAAATTATTCTGATGGGTCGGAGAATGAGAGAGCCATGTTGATGGCACTTTAGAATAGCCATTACAAGATTGCTGAGCAGGAATATATGACGATGCCACAGACATGTTTTTGTATATATTGGTGTGGGGTCTGTCAAAAGAACAAATAGCCATTCTTTGTTGATTAGCGGTCATTAAAAGAGAGTTTTCACTATATGCACTTGCTCCTGCATGTTTGAAAAGCTGCTGGCTAAGCTCAATTGCATTCTTCTTCAAACCTTTTCTGTATTTCTGTAATCACCATATAATGAATGACTAGAAGATTGTTTCAAATAGCAGGCTAATGCTTACATGAGAAATTAAAATAAAAGCAATTTAACAATGAATGAAGGTCACATATGACAAGAACAATAAAATAAAGGTTGGAACCGTGAACAAACCTGTAAATGACTCGCCACATTCTCTCGAGTAAGTCCTGAGATGTTCATCATATCAAGAATTTTCTTCGGAGCTGCCCCTAAGAACAGAAGTACTTCAACTTTCAAGAATAGGAAAAGATTATCCAGAGGAATGTGGAAAGTGCAAGTGTATACACTTACTGCTTATGCCCAATTGGTTAACAACATTTATAAATTTGGCATGCAGCTCTGGTGACCAGGTAATCCTTGGTTTCTTTTGTGGAGTCATGTCTTCATCAGAATCTGCACTATCCTCATTATCCCTTTCTGTATTACGATCCTTGCATTTTTTGGGGTGGGGCAATTTTTGAACATCGTCAAACTTAGCTGCATGACCAAGTTGTTTTCTAGTATTTTGATCTTTTTTTTCATCAAGTGATCGTCTAGCTACATGTTTCCAGATAAGCTTCAATTCCTCAAGCCTCACAGGCTTAGTAAGATAGTCAACTGCCCCATGCATTATACCTTTCATAACACTTTTGACATCACAATCAACAGAGAGCACTGTATACATTGGAGCATGTTACAAAAGAAAGTAATAAAGAACAAAATCAAGAAAGTTTTATGTGAAAGACTGTTCACGTACTGATAACAGGCAAGTCCATCTCAAGGCCTACAATCTCCAAAAGCTTAAACCCGTCCATATCTGGCATGTTAACATCACTAATCACAAGATCATAATCATCTTTGTTCGCTCTCAATAACTCCAGAGCTTCAAATGCATGTTGAGATACAGTGACTACAAAATATTTGACAATTATTATTAGAAATATGCAATATACATATATATATATATATATATATATATAAAGAACAATTCATATTAAAAGCTATAAATACCTAAACAACTAAAAAATTTAAGCATTCAACAATTGGCACTACAAACTAAACTTTTACCATAACAACAAATTCTTTTCTTTTCAGAAACTCGTTATCCTTGGAACTCCAAATGTTTCAGAATTGTGCTAATGTTTGCATCCTTTATCCCATATCAAACCTTCACGATTATTAAAAATATAAACTAATTTAAGAAAGTATGGTCTACCACTTCCCAAAAATCATGTTTTACCTCTATTATCCTGCTTTTTGTGCGTATGTGTTTACTTTATGAGTGAGTGAGATAAGCATGATTCTTTATAAAATCAAATGGTAGGGTTAAATCTTGTGAAGCTTTTAAAATAGTGATATTCAAGTATAAAAAGGATTGTCGATCATTTAGTTGTTATCTTAAGACCATATATATTGAATTAAGTATTATACTCTAGCCATAGTTTTTTTTCCCCTTATTTTTCAATTAAGGCTTGTTGTTTAGACCCATTATATCATAAGTTTTGAGACAAGGTATACAAGGAAACTACCAAAATTATCAACTAGGAGAAAATCCAACTTTTCAAAGTTTCAGCTTTTAGTAGATATCACTTTTATGAGCATATCAATGAGATTATATGCCACCTTGATCTTAATGAGCTGCAGAGGATCTGCCACAAATAAAACCCATATGTAATGATATTTAATTTATGAGTTTAATTGAGAGTGGAAAGCAACATTCTTTATCAAATAAATGGTGCCTTGCTTGTCACAAAAGAGACTGATTTCTTCTTCTAACCTGTCCAAATTTTTTAGTAAACTTTTAAGTGAAACAATCCCCATGTTAGCTTCAGTGATAGCTACATATTCATCTTGTGTAGTTGATAGTGTGGTTATCTTCTAAGATAGTGATACCCAACTAATAGAGATGTCAACAAAGGTTCATATGTATCTGGTGATATTTCTCCTTGTATCTATGTCTCAACCTAAATCTAAATCATCAAAACATCACAGTTTTAAGTTGATTCTTTATACTTCAAAGAATGATTGATTGAACCTTTTAGATAGTACAATATCCCATTCACAACTTCTAAATATTATTTTTTCAAATTGGGCATGCATCTACTAACTATTCCCACTACTTGTGCAATATCTGATCATATGCAGACTATTGCATACACAAAAGATTCAATGCCTAAGGCATAGGTGACTTTGGAGATGTGTTCTCTTTTCACTTTAGTTTTTGGCATTGGTTCGCTAGATAATTTTAAATGGCCAACAAGCAATGTACTTATAGTATTTACTTTCTTTATTTTGAACATGTTCAACATTTTTTCAATGTATTATTACTGTGAAAGGTTTAAGATACCTATGAACTTAATATGGGCTTGTTCCTTTAATATAGCAACAATGGTTGGCATTGCATCTACAAAATTTGATCCTCTATATGAACACATCAAATTGTTGGTATTATTTGTAAGGAAAATGTTTATGGCCTTTGTTTAGCTTGCAGCCTTGCACACAAGGCATTTTTTTCAAGTTCAACGAAGTATTTGGATTGCACCATATAGTATTTGGAAATAACATATAGATATCTTCCTATATGGATTGCACCAAAAAAGGCCTTGCACTATGAAGGAAAGGTATCTTGGCATATATTTGCTTAAGATACAAGAAGGATTTTTTCTATAAAGTTTATATCATTCTTCCATTGAAACATCCTCAACAATAAACCCCATCTTGTACATTTTAGTTATTACCTATTCTCCTTTCACTTTATATATCCATTTGTTCTATAGCGCTGTATTTTTTTTTTTTTTTTGTGGAAACTTGGTCAGTATTCAGGTGTTGTTATTATCAAGATATTTCATCTCTTCTTTCATGATAATATCACACTTTACATAATTCTTTACTTCATTATAAATTCAAGCTCTCCTGCATCTATAAGCAAATAGGTAATAAAAAGATGGCGAATAGTGGTTAGTCGGCCCATGACTTTATAACCTTATTCCTTAGACCACAGGTGTGCAAGGCTCAAGCTATAACTAAATTTCTTATGTTATTTCCAGCTTTGTTCTGAGACAAACTTATTTAGTTCAATATGCTCTAAAGTGGACTTGAAGTGTTTAACCTATCTTTGTATGATAGAGATTCATTAAGGGTGGCTGCCTGAAAAGGAATACAGTGTAAAATGAATGTACTGTAAAAGAATACTTTGGAGTTGTTTGGATGATTGTAAAAGGAATGCATGAGATTATTTTTTTATGTTTGATTTGAAGTAACATGAATGTAATATAAAATGCAAAAAGGTTGTGGCCTTGGTGGTTGGGGGGTGACTGGCGGGTGGCCAGCGGCAACCAAAAGTGGTAGGCGATGGCCGGGGTTGGCCAGCGGGTGGCTGGAGATGGTTGGGGATGATCGAGGGTGGTCGGCGAGCAGTGATAGCCGGCGGTGGGGGTGGTCAGCGGTCGCAGCGCCGGCGATGCTCGGCGTACGGCGACGGAGGTGGTGGTCAGCGATAAGTTTCCAGTGTATTTATAAATTGCCCAAATCTAAGGAATTTCAAATACATTAGAATTAAACTAGATGGTGAATTTCATTTACTTTAAAATTTTACTCTGCATTCTTTTTACTTCCAACCAAATACTAATATTTTCAAAACCCCTACATTTGGAATACTTTACACCCATTTTGCAGCAAACCAAACAGCCCCTAAATATAATATTTCTACACGTAACAAATATTTTACCTTCAATATCCTACAATTTAAGGATAAACCCCACCCCAATATCCAATGAAGTAACACTTAGATTTTATATCAAGGTTGTCTCCCTCAATATGATAAACATAATAAAAAACTTTTAAATATGTCAAAAAAAAACCCCTTACTATTCATGCTTCTTTAAAAAGTGCAAAGATGAGTGCAACTGATGATCATTAATTGATCTATATATTGTTGTGTTGATTGCATTCGCCAAGAAGGCCTTAGAATGACATGAATGCAATCTCATGCTCCTTACATATAAGAGTGCTATTCATTCTTTTAACAACTCCATTTTCTAATTATAAGCACTTGATGATTGTGCAAGGAACATGAGATTGCATACATATAGGGGTGCCAATTAGTGACCCGACCCAAAAACCTAACCCGAACCCGACAAAGAAACGGATGGTGTTCGGGTCCAAATTTTGGACCCGTTTACAATTTGGGTCGGGTTCGAATCAACCATGCATTAACCCGGTTGACCCGCATTCAAATATCACCCCCCCCCCCCCCCCCCCCCCCCAAATTCTCGTGCTGTAATATTCCCTATTTATATTTAGTTCTCTACAAGATTTTCGAATTGGGTTTTTTATCGATTTTTTCAGTTTGCCAGTTTGGCCATTTGGATTTTGGGATGTGAAAGTGAAGGTGTGATCGTGTGAAAGGTTTTTGGAGTCTAAGGTTTTAATGTTTTAGGTTTTTGGAGTTCAGGGTTTTACATTCTTATAGATAGTAATAGCCTAATGTATGGTTGTCATCTTGTATTCTTGTTGACTTGTTGGAGAATGGAGGTTGTGAACCCATAACTCTAGGCCGACTACCCTGAACGGTTAAACCATTATTTCATTTTTTTTGTAGATTGTGAGTCTCTCCGTCTCTGAGTTCGATTTTTATAGGAGTTTTTTGTTGGCCTTTTGGGAATTATGTTGATAGACATGCTTCAGCCTGGTTTTCTGTTATGTTTCATTATAGTGATGGGGTTATGTATGGAGTTGCTCCCGTTATTCTTCTAGTTCCAGTATTCCACATTGACAGTGGTGTTTGTATGGTTCGGGTTCCTCATTGACACTTCACAATGGTATATGTAATGATTTGCATACTTAGATATATATAACTTGAGCTTGAAATAGTAATAGATAACATTAATTTGTAAGAAATATTTATGATTAGCAGTTTTTGGTTTTTGTGATTTTTCTGATGTATCATTAGAACTTCTTGTTGCTTGATCTTATGGCACTAAATTAGTAAAGTTCAATTGCAGCAGTCTTAGATCTTATGTCATCATAATATATTGTCCTATGTTTAGGCTTTGAGTTGAATTTGTCAATGATAGTGTGATGGGTCATTTGAATATGTAATAGATTGAACATTGAAATTATCAAAGTTTGTTTTGCCTAATTCATTAAGAATGGGTTGCTGTCTTGTGTATTTAATTAAGGTTCCCATACCATTTTTTTAAATATGTCCAATTTTATATTTAGATGGAGGATTATAATATAGTTATTGCAAGTAATCCTACTGAGCATAATAAGCCAGTCCCTATTGATAATGAAATCGACGTTGATAGTGATGACATTCATAATGCTGATGCTGGGGAAATTAGTGATACTAATACAGTAGGAAATGAGGGAAGAATTCAAAAAAAAAGGAGAATGACCTCAACTATCTGAGGTTATTTTGAAATGTTGCCACTTGTAGACTTGTAATGAGTATGAAAAGTTGTATTTTGATATTGTTAACTATAAAGAAGTAATCCATTTTATGTGCTATTTAATTTTTTGTTCTTTGTTTCTGTGCTACAATTTTCAATTCAGTTTTTTGTTATGTTGTGTTGTAAACCTGCTGCTTTGTTCATTTCATATAAGTTGGGTTGTGGTAGTTGTGCCTTGTGGAGTTATGGGCTGTGGCCTTTGTGGACCTACTATCGAATTTTCCATTTTTGCAAATCTCTTCTAGTTTATGTTGTGTTGTGAACCTGAGGTCCTGCTGCTTAGTTCATTTAAAGGGATGGAAGGACGCATGTAAGTCAAATATTGTGGGCTCCGAAAATTCGGCCCCGGCCTCCGCCCGACTTGTTGCTTTCTGCTCGGGGGGAGTTTTAACGGATTAAGTTCCGGGGTAAATTTTGGAAGGCAGATGGATTTGTAGTTAAGACACTACCCAGAGATTTCGCCCTCATTTTGCGAGGACTTTATGATCTGAGTTCTGGTTTCCTATAGGCGCAAGCCCCTATAGTTAATTACCCCTCCCGGTAACGAGAGAGAACTTTCGATTAAGGCTAGTCGTCAATCAGATACGTAAGGATACGTGTATCTGGCATATAGTAGCAGCATGAGTTGGGAATTTAATGATTTCAGAATTTAGAAGATTGGAAGATTTGGAGATTTGATATTAAAATTGAAATTTCACCATCCTGTACTTAAAGCGGATGGTGGGGGAATGGATGATGGACCCGATCAAGATCCCATGGTTCCGTCGTCCCAGGCCATCGTGGTCCCTGGTCTACTTAGTCAGAGGAGGTAGTCGACCCAACCTGACAGAAGGATCCTTGTCGGCAGCCATGGGTTGCTTCGTCCAAGGGGACCTTGTAGACCTGGGGGGAGTATTTGCCTAAGGGGACAAATTTGAATCCACCTTAGCTAACAGAGGGCTTTGTGCCCTATCAATCATATCCTATTGATTCATATCTCAAGGATTTGATGCCATTGGGGAGCATACGGGCTCTGGCCATAACCATAATATAATGGTGTCATTTGGCGGCGACCACCTGGTTCAGAGGGCCCCGAGTCATAACCGTTTATCCTGCAGTGCCATTTGGCGGCGAAACTGCCGATTAGAGGACTCGCACCACGTCCTTGCTGGCAGGAGATTGTTTGAGAATGGATCCTAGTGATATCTTCGACCAGGCATTAGTTCTGTGTGAGCTGAAGTATTTTCAACTTGTCCACCTCGGCAAACTGTTGCGGAGAGTGGATGGATTTTATGCTTTGAGTGGTTAATGGATTGATTTCAATTTTAAATATTTTGGAGTTTGGGACTGTTTTTGGAGATTTGGATTTTATAGGGAATTTGGGAGTTTTGTGGAGTTTTGGATTTTGGAGTTTTAGGTATTTTGGTGGTATTTGCAATGATCTGTGTGGACCCCTCCGGTTGAGATTTGCATTCAACACGGCAATCATCGGGGTGATAGGGTTATTCACATTTGTGGGTTGAACCTTGTCCACTCTGCCGAGCTGCCAACAGAGGATCAGGTTTCGTAGGCTTTGTGCCCTTTGTAAGTGAATTCACTTGATTATAGACCTTGAAAGCCTAATATGAACATATAAAATAAATATCTCGGTCGATCTCACGACCGTATATTTATTTAATAGTTCGAGCCGTGTCAACTCCCATCTACCTGAATAGAAGGACCGGGCTCGAACTTGAATTCACTTATTAACCCGCGCAGCATCCCTAGACATCACATGTATTTTCTACAACATGCTCGCCGGGGCCCATGCAGGTATTTGGGGGCATTTTATAATTATTGATAGAACATTGTCTACTCCTATCTGCTTGCATAGGAGGATCAGGTTCAAATCTATTGACCCGCGCAGCATCCCTAGACGTCACGTGTGTACCAATAACACGCTCGTCGGGGCCCATGCGGGTTATGATTATATTTTCCCCTTTTAGTGTACCTATGTGTATACAAATTAAAGTGCACACGTGCAGGGGTATTCTTGGAATATTTGTACACGCCTTCTGTCCGCTTGCATGAAAGTTGCGGATCCGGTGGCGTGGCATCGTACGATCTCCACAACCGTTGCTGGTAGGCGGGTAGATGTTTTCATTCATAGATTGGAATTGACTTCAGGATACTGCATTTACTGAAGTCTTTCTGTGTCTACCCACAGATGATATGTGGTGCATATATTTGTATATGCAGAGAACTCATATATATTATAGATCTTTTGCTCTTGATTACATGCAGATCAGTATGTCTGTTTGCATCCTGATGTTGATTTTTGACTGAGTTATATTCATCACCAATTTCTCCATACATATTAGCTAGAGGTTTGCTATGCTCATAGCACATCAATCTTCAGGGCTGGTAAGAGACTATAGTCTTTCATTTGCCTGACATTACGTTATTGTAAGTGGTAGAGAAGTTGCTACATTTACTGTGCACGTCTTTTAGTGCTTGTGGGGACTATCGTATGTATCCACAAGACATCTGATGTCAGTTGTAGGGTATTTCAACATTCTTTTGCTTGACTTGTGCAAATCCCATACATCAGAATCAAGTGATGTTGGTTGCATCTTGCTTTGATCTTTTGATATGCCTTTCATCAACAATTCATCATGCGCTAAATCCTTTTGTTGATTGTAAGTGTCGACGTGGATCACCTACCACTTCTTGTACATCCATTAGTATTTTCTCGGATGCATCTATAGGAGATGTTGTTTCTTGCGCATAAGTTTATGCTCAACTGTAAGCTCCTCATATACATCGATTGTTGTCATATTCATTTCACATCCTCATAGTCTTCACAATCCTCTCGAGCTGCCAAATTGTACTAGATTTTGTTGAAGGAATGAGTTTAGCATATTAACTTGTAGGTTCTTTGTGATCTGCTTATTTTTGTAGTATTGCTGACCGTATGAGTGTCCTAATATTCATTACATATTGCACTGAATATGTTGGCAAAAGATCTTGTTGTTTATGAGCAGATTGTATTTGCAAGTTTCTTCATCATCTCTAAGAGTGGCCCTACTCACTAGGAGCTTATTTCATTAAACACCATTAAGCTCCTTTTCATGAACTTATGGACCCACTGACGTAGACACTTTGGGTAGACATTACAAGCATCATGTTACTCATGTGTTGATTGAAGGTTCTTTGTAGTAGCAATAAACATATTGTCATACTGTAAATCCTCTTGTTCATGAGTTCTACACATGTTCATTCACATCTTAACTGAGATGACAACTTCTCAACATTTCATTGATAGTATTATGTTATTGTGAAAATGAAATTCTTTACTACTCGTTTGTTTCAATTATACTCAAACTCAAGTTGAGTTCAAGCTTGAATTAAGCTCAAGTTCATGTCCAAAATGGATCTTTCTCATTCGCTCAAGTCCCATGTGTCCTTGCAAGCTCAAGTTCCACTTGATGTTATACAGTTTGAGTTCAAATCAGACTCTTAGTCCAAGCTTGAGTCCAAGTTCAACGCATTAGTCCACAATGCAAGTCCAAGTTCTTGTTCAAAGTCTTCTGAGGTCCAACTCAAGTTCAGGTTCATTTATGTTTGGTTCAACCCAGGTCCTTGTCATATGAATTAAGTTCAAGCTCAATCTGGGTCCTCTTTCCATTGTCCAATGCTTAAGTCATTTGGGTTCGAACTTTCATTCAAATTCACTTAGGTTCAACTTGAGTTCTCAATTCAGTTCAAGTTTATGTTGAAATTAGGTTCATTTGAGTTCATTCAAGTTCAAAGCACAAGTTCTGGTCCTCTTCCTTTGAGCTCAAATAGGTCCAAGTACAGTCATATGATCACCCGAAATTTCGGCAGCATTCCGACATCTCCCCCGTTTAGGGGAAATAATGGAAAACTGGGCCTTTCCCACCACGCTTAAGAAAGCGTGTATGGTAGATGCCCTCTTTCTAGGACACCGCGGCCGTGTAAAGTCTTCAATCCCCCACCACGCTTAAGAAAGCGTGTATGGGTCTTCGACGTACCTGAAAAAGAAAAGCATTTGTTTCCCCGCAGGTACAGAGCCGCATACGGGTACTTAAAATTGTCCCCGCCACGCTAAGAAAAGCGTATATAGGGCCTACCCGCCTCGCCGTAGGTGTCGCACCGGGTTCCCTTCCCACCACGCTTAAGAAAACGTGTATATGCGGTTTGCCGGCTCGACACGAACGTCGAGGATAGGATTTAAGGTGATTACCCGCCTCGTTGCAGGCGCCGCACCGGGGTCCCATCCCACCACGCTTAAGAAAGCGTGTATAGGCAGTTTTCCGGTCCGCCGCAGACAACGAAGTAGGCTCTCGGAGTTTTAAAGTTTAGATGTTTATACCTTGGCGAGCGTCGGTCCGGTGGTCAAATATACAAAACATTTTTCCTCTTTCTTCTTTTTTTTTTACATCTCTCTCTCTCTTTTATTTCTATTTTTCCTTTTCTCTTTTTTTTTTATCAAACACACACACACACACACACATATATATATACAATAATAATAATAATAATAAACTAATAATATTAGTAATGTAAATAATAATACTAATATTATTAACCACTGATATTAAAAATCATAATATAAATAACTAAAACTAATATTAATACAAAAATCAACATAATCTATACCTTATGAAGATCGGGCAGAGAGCTTGGGTTCGGTTGAGGGTAGTGTGCTCGGTTTGGCTATATGAGATCGGGTTAGGGTATGCAAGACTAGAAGGGCTGGCGGCTTCAGGAGTTCGGTCCAGCAGGGAGAGGCTACGGCGAGAGAGATCGGAGGGAGCTTCGGTTGGAGCTGGGGTTCGGCAGTTGGAGGAGTTGGGATCGGCTTGGAGCAGGGTCGGCCAGGTGTGGAGCTTGGTCGGGCAAGGGAATCGGAAGCAACGACGGGAGCTTGCGGCTTGATCGATCAGAGGATCTTCGGCTGGATGGGGCGACTGGAGGTCTTCGGCTAGGTTAGAGAAACAAAGGGGCTCTCTCTCTCTCTCTCTCTCTCTCTCTCTCTCTCTCTCGATCGGCGGGAACTGGAAGGCAATGACGGGAGCTAGGGCAGAGGGGTTCGGAGTTGCACGTGGAGTTGGAGCTTTCACGCGAGGAGGAGAGGGAGAGCGACGGGTTGTGTGGGAGGAGGAGTCTGCGAGAGAAGTGTTGTGTGTCGAAGCAGGGAGCTCGGCTTGCGTTTTATAACCGAAGGCAGAGGCGGGATTTCGAGACTTCTGCGAAGGATTTACGGGATTTGATCGCTTCGGCGCCGCTTCAGCGAGATACCAGGAGGATTCGTGGATCCAACGGGTAGGAGGTATGTCTGTGGGATTTCTTCCTCTTTTATTTTTTGGTTCTTTAAACAGAGGTCAACAAATATCCATGTCTTAATTGGACTATCTGTGATGTATACTAAATGTCTTCTGTGATGATATTTGTTTTCTCAGTGTTTGGCTTTTAGTATTGTTTATGCTTCTTCATGTATCATTTCATTATGTATTCAAGCTTGCCACAGTACCAGCATTCACTCAAATGATCTCAATATTTGCTTCTAATATGATTTAATTGTTTGTTATTACTAAAAATTGAGTTGTTTCTTCCTCCATTATTTCCCTTTAATCAAGACCTACTCTTGTTATCAACATTTAAATAGAAGATGTACATATTAATCTTCTCGTTCTCCGTGCTCAAACCTGAAAGCTTTGTAGGCCAAAGCTACGATAACAATTATTAGGATCATGGTTTAAAATTGTGCAATGTGAGGCATGTATCTATGCTTTTTGGGATATTTCTCCATAAGGCACACGTCTCATGGTCAGATACGTGAGGCATATGTCTCACATAATGTGAGGCATGCGCAATTTAGAGTTATGATTTTTTTTTAACAAATATTAGTAAACATAATCAATAAAACACATCTATTAACCCATTTTATTCATCACGCCACATGCACGCATGGTTTTCTAAGCCTCAACTCTCGAGCACCTCTCCTCTATCATACACTCCCTTCCCTGCTCCTTCTCACACCTACTACAACCTCCTTTATATTTATTGCTACTGTGCCTCCTCCTCCTTACCAAGTTTCCTTCACAAGGAGTGGGAGAACGACTTTTGTGTTAAATTTATTTTGAACGTTAATAGTTTTTATTTTAATATCTAATCTTATTTTGATGTTTGTATAACACTTCTTACTTCATGATTTAATATTGGAATATTCATATATTCGTAGTTTGGGCGAATTTGTTACTTCTTACCATGTTATGATGTTAAATGTATCACTTCTTAATATGCCAATAGGTTAAGATATTAATATGCGACATCTTACTTCATAATTTGATGTAAAACAATACTTGTTCACGCAATTTTCTAATTATGAAACTCGTGCCTCAACTCATGGACAACAAATGCGTCATACCTAATTGTACAATTTTAAACATTAATTAGGATAGTTATAAATATTTGAGCTAAAATTAAATGAAGAAGAAAGAAAGAACAAAATAGAGATAAAAATTATAGGACATACAAGTTTACGTGGTTAAGTGAGATACAATTACGTCCATAGGTACTCAAATATCATATTCTACTAAATTTTAAAATAAGGTGCCATAAGAATTTCGTTTGATAATAAGTTGGATATTTGCATAGAGATATCACTTTATATATGTTAATGAATGAGAATGAGCACAAGTGCACAACCATCTACTATGAAGATAGTGTTGTCATTGTTAATATATTCCCTTTTTTTTTTATGAGTTCAAACGAGAGTTTCTCCCTGGCATGACTAAAAGCTTTCACGTTTTTATGAGCTGAAACTACCAAGACAACCTTCTTGAAGAAGTAGATTTTCCTCCTACAAACATTAAAAAAAAAAAAACTCATCTATTTGTTCTTGCAATTGGCAGCCCCCTCCCTTCTGTCTCCCTCTACTCTAGATTTGCTTGTGGGTAATGTGGGATGCCAAACTCTTTCTTTTAAGGATTTATCGATAGAAATAATACGAAATGTGTCTGGAATCATATAATTTATTATAAAACCGCATAATATATTATAAGATCTTCCAAAGTGGGTAATAGATCTCAGAATATCTCTCAAGCCAATAAATAATCTCATCAAGATCTCCAAAATATTATAATGGCCCACAAAAAATGAATTAGTCAATAAATTTTATTTTTAAGAGGAAATCCAACCATATTGTTTCAAGATTATATCTAGAACTAAATTTTGTCTCCGTGTGATTAAAAAAAGATCAATGAAGGGAACAATCACCCAACATCTTTGTCCCCTAATACAAATAAACGGTATAAGAAAAAACCCAAAAACCGGATAATCCGCAAACATAAAGGATAAGCTAATGATGAAGCATATAAGTCGGCACAATCCAAAATAAACGGCGACCAGTAGCGGAGAGAATCCGAACCTCTGTACCCGCACTTAAGGAGCAGAAGCTCAAGGGTCCGGAGAACAATGGAATCGTCATCAACGGCAAGTACACTCATGCCGACGGGAAAACCATCGGTGATCTGCGCGTCGGATTCATTCTGCGCGTCGGATTCATCCATGAGAGGTAGTGCTAGAGCGGAGGCAGACAGTGATAGAGAGAGAATCGAGAGCCAGAAAACCTAGAGATAATGAGACAGCCTTTGGCACTGGGTTTCGGTTTCGCTAGTGAAAGCGAAAGTTCGCGCCTTTTAAGCAGGAGAGCGAGAGGTAAGAGCAAGCTTTTTTTTAAAAGGAAGGATGAAGAAAAAAACTATTTAAAAATAAAATAATATTATAGCCATTTAAAGTTACTATCAAATTAATATAATTTAATAAAAATAAATAAGAGGGATTCATATATGACATAATATTTAATTATTTATATATTTATATATTTAATATTTAAATTTTATTATTTATTTATATAATATTAAAATTTAAAATTATTTATTACTTTGTCATATGGAAGCTAATAAATAGACAAATTATTATAATTAATACTCAGTAGAACTATTTGGGTTGACAGGGACTGTAATTTTTCTCTTTTTTAAAATTTTCATGCAAAAAATTTAATGTTATTCATACTCTTTTATTGTCTGTTTGTATATCAAATTTTTGTGTAAAACTAAGACTCAAAACTCTTTCACTATCATCATGAATTTCCAGTCCAAAAGAAGAGTGAACATAAAAAACTCTAATCCAGGTTATTTAATCCTTAATTTCTTGATGAGAAATTGCAAATTTTTAATTAAATATTTATTAATTCTTAGTTAAAAGAAATGTATATTAATATTATGTCCTTTTTATATATAATAATTATTTCTATATCTAACTAGTATATATTTACATTCTTTGATTTAAAAAAATATATATTTATTAATGAACGAAAGGTTCAAATTTGTGAGCCATTAAGCAGCTTTTACCAAGTTGTGAAATAAAAATTAGAAAGGTATAAAGTATGCCCAATAAAATACTGAGCCCACGGAACTCTTTTTAGTCAACCGATATGCACAAACTAAAAAAATGTTCAATTGATCATTGAAAGCTCTTCTTTGGAATAATTTTCTGAATGTTTTATTTGTTAGACAATAATTATAATTTTAGCGATGAAAAACTTTTTTCTGTTATTCTTTTATAATAATTTTATTTTTAAAAGCAATACGTTATGCATTTTAATAAGGAGAGAGAATGCGTTGGAATATAAATACAGGGAGTGAAGTTAGTCATTATCTTTGTTGACGACTTGCTTGCCAGATGTCGTTCCCTCCACCATGGCAACACAGCTGGTCGAGCTGGTCGGGTTAAGACGTTGGGTATGGTGGGCTGCCCTATCGGGCATGGTGGGCTGGGATTCACGGGTGGGTCAAGTGGGCTGGTAGGAAATCGTTTGGAAGGGGGACAACTAAATCGAGTCGTTTGGAAGGGCACGGACTAGCAAGTCGGGTGGAACGCCAATGACTGGCGAGTCGTTCACGAGGCTAACAACTAGCCCAAGTCGACCGGAAAGCTACTGACTAGCCCAACTCGGCTGGAAGGCGAACGATTCGAGTGAGTCGTTTTGGATGCTAACGACTTGATTAGACGCAGTTGGGGCCAGATTGTCAGTTCGTCGCCCGCGTTGGCGGGGGGGACAAGGTGGGGCGGCCGCGGGGGTGAGAGCTTGCTGCATCGGACTGGTGGGGGGATGGGGTGACATGTGTTGGGCCCGCACGGTAAAAATGGACGATGAGGATGAGAGTTAAATTTTTATCTTATCTTTCAAACATGTTATCCCTTTCCCTTTCACTTTTCTCTCCTGTGTAGTTTTGGGCTTCTCCGCTCGTCAGCCCGCCGTCGGTGAGTTATCTTTGTTAGGTTTAAAATTTTTCTCACATGTTTCTTTAACGCATGGACATTAACGAAATAAGTTTATTGAGAAATTTACTCGCAAACATTTGTTTTTTTTTAAGTTCATTAGGAAATTTTGTATAATGTCTTAGAATAATAATTAAATTGTAGTTTGAGTTTTTTTTTTTTTTTTGCTATTAAGGAAGTTATATTTGTTGTTTGTTGCATTTACAGAGATTTTCATAAGTTGTTAAAAAAGTGAAAAGATATTAGGCAGTGAAGATGTAGTTTGTTTTAGTTAGATGTGATAGTATAATTTGACTATATTTTCTTGAATTAAGACTTTGTTGTACTTTAAAAACTTTGAAATTAGTTAGTTGATTATGAGTAATCATGAATTCAACCTGAATTTTGTAAAAACATATTAGATATATTAGGTATTATCACAACTTAATAACAGTAGCATTGCAAGATGGACTCAACCGTTATTATGTTGATGTTAGTGTATGGGGGTTAGTTGGGTGTTGATGATCAATATCCCACATATTATGAAGGGCATAATCATCCTCTTAATGTTTCAATTAGCACCTCGTTGGAGCAGTTAGATTTAGAAGAGTTGAGGGTCCTTGAACATGATGCAACATTATTTAAAGTAAACTTGATTAGTCGCCTCCAAGTAGTCAATGGCGTAATTGCATCATCTCTTATTGATGATGAGGTGTGTTCCATTATTCTATGTCATGCTAATACATAATTTGTGGTAATTTATTTTGAAATTGAGAGTTAATTGTCGAAGATCAGTGTACTGACAACCACTCAAGTGGAGCAATGTAATTCATTAAGCAATGCTGAAATGCTAACTTGTAGTTCAGCAGTGCATGTATACGATGTACTGGGCATGTATACGATGTTTCCAGTACCATGTAAGTTTGACCTTATTAGCCTATTGTTATTAATTTATAAATTTAACGATGTTGGCTTAGTGTAAAGGTTTTGTTATGACTGCATTAGTACTAGGTCGCTCAATGGACAAGTTGTTTCTGGTGTTGCCAAGCCCTCGTTGCGTATTCCCCCAATAATGAGCCCCTAGCAAAAGATTTGTTAGAGAGTCGAGATTTAGTTAATGAAGAGTACGAAATAATGAGTAGTGAGTCAACTGATGGGTCATCTAATTCGGGTGAAAGAAACGAAGAAGAGTTCAACTAGGTGTAGACTTTACTGTAGGTTTATTATGGAGTAACTAGTGACACTATAGATCTAATGATTAGTACAAATGACTTTGCAAGGACATGTAGAGGAATGGGACAAGAGACTTGTCTTTGATGGTGCTATGGATAGTGATATTGTTACGCATGAACAATAAATTCTCAAAAAAATTGTTGAGGGCATGTGTTTTGCAATGGGAAGAGAGTTGCAATTTGCTTTTTGATGTTGGTTAATCATGAACAATGTTGAGTTTAAAGTTATTTTGTCAAATAGAAATAAATATGTAGTATGTTGTTTGCATTACAAATATATAAATAGGTCGTGCAAGTGGCATATGCATGCCAATTCATATAACTGCTTAGGCTCATTGAAGGTATCATCTGCTAAGTATGATCATACCTGCATCAATCCCATTCTTCTTACAGGATATAGACAATATAATTCAAGATTCATAAGCTATTTCATTCAACCTGTTGTGTGACAGCAGATTGATATAAAGCCCTGTGAAATAATTAGTAGGATTGAGTCGAAGTTTAATATTAGGGTGTCATACATGAAGGCTTAAGATGCCAGAAGAAAGGCTATTAAATCTATTTTTGATAGTTAGGAAGAGTTATACCATACTGTTAATATGCTGATGGAAGCAATTGTCTCTTCCATTCCAGGGACAGTTAGGGGTGTCAAATCGGGTCAACGGGTCAGGTTTGAGTCCAACCCGAGTTGACCCGGGAGTAAACGGGTTGACCCAAACCCGACCAATTTAGTTAGACAGGTCAGGATATACAACCCGAACCAGACTCGGGCGGGTTATCAGGTTGACCCGACCCTACCCGTGAACCCGAACCGATCTAGATTTCCTGAACCCGAGCATCCGCATGTTGAGTCTCGTCGCGTAGGGCATGGGCCTGGGCGAATGCATGTGAGGCGGACTGGTAGAGCAGGCAGTAGGCTCGTTCGACCGGTGAGGCCGGAGGCGGCGGTGCGAGTCGCGTGCAATGGCCGACGGGGTTGACGTCGACTCGACCAATTATGAGTCATGCTCATATAGGCGCCAAGCAGACTACGGACCGTGGAGGAGCGGACTGGCAGATGTGACGTGTGCGGCCATGTGGGGATGGCAGATGGCTGGCCTAACACAAACGATTGGCCAAGGTGCCAGGTGGCAGGCGACGTGACCGACGTCCAATCCTTTGATTCTCTCCCACACGACGTCTAATCCCTCGATTCGCCTCCCACGCGGGAAAAATTAAAATGGGTAGAGCTATCTCAGCTTAGATTTGATCGCATTCGGGTCTTAAACAGGTCAATTTTGGGTTACTGGGTTGACCTGGACCCAACCCGATTTTAAAACGGGTTGAAAATTAAAACATGAACCCAACCCGTTTATTAAACGGGTCAACCCTAATCCAAATTTGTTGGGTCGAGTTCGAGTCGTGTTGTCGGGTCGTGTCAATAATTGACACCCTTAGGGACAATGTATATATTACACTGTACAGATCAACACAAATTTAAAAGGATTTTTTGGGTGTTTGGTCCTTGCATCTCTAGTTGGGCTTACTACCGACCAGTTCCTAGCCTTGATGGTGCCTTCTTACTTGGTAAGTATCGAGGTACTTTGCTCATAGTTGTTGGGATCGATGCGAATAATGATTTATTACCTCTAGCTTTTACTGTGGTTGAGTGAGAGTGTAGTGCGTCTTGGACATGGTTTCTCCAATGCTTATATGATATACTCCCAAATGTAGCCTCCACAGAAAAACTATGCATTATATCAGATAGGCATGCTGATCTTATTCACAGGTGTAGGGATATATTCCCAATGGCGGCACACCGTGCATGTTCAAGACAACTATGCGAGAACTTCAAGAAGGCAGCAAGGGGTATGGGGGTTCCGAATGTTGAATTTCTATGCTAGAAGATGTATTTTGCTGACAATACGAATGATTTCTGGATATTTAATCATCACATGAGGGATATTAAAAATGTGAAGGTTAAGGCCTACTAATGGCTACTCGATCACGACCTTACGTGGTGGACATTGACATATGATGGTGGGTTTCGATTTGGAACAATGACCACAAATGCTTTTGAATTATTCAATGGAGTGCTGAAGCGTGCTAGAGGGCTGCCAATCTAGGGCCTTATATTAGCTATATACTACAACATTATTAGGATATTAATGAGACGACTATAGTCCATTGGATCTGAAACAGTTGAGTCGAACAGTGTATTCATAGGAAAGGTTGAAGCTAATTTATAAATGTTTGAATAAGAAGCTAGAAGGCTGGTGGAACCAATCAGGATAAATTTACATGAATTTCAAGTGCTTGACATGATTAACAGATCATACAATGTCGAGGTTAAGGAAAACGGTGTTTGTATTTTCAGTTGTGGATGCCTTGCAATCTACCACTTGTTATACATGCCTATATGTTATAAGTTCTCTATCAGGAATGTGACAAAATTACTACGAATATGTCTCACAGTACTACACTATACACAACTACAGATACACCTACTTGGGTGAATTCCATAACATACCCGATAAGGCTGATTGGCCACCGCACGACCCAATCACGCCGCCAGCTTGTAGGAGACGTTCAGGGCCTCATACTAACTGCTTTAAAAATACAATGGATGATTGTGTGAGCAATGGTTCTAGGATGTGCAGCCTATGGAATGGGTGTGGGCACAACAAAACTACTTATCCTCTTAGCAGGTATGAACTATTATTATGTCTTCCAAATCATAATAAATCTTAAGTACATTACTAATGTTTGGCTCAACATTAACAAAAATGCAATCAGCGTCGGGGCGGATAACACATAAGAGAAGTCATATTCACATCGAGTAGTTTTAGTATAAACTGTATTCTATTGGAATTTCACAATGTACTGGTAGTTAGCTATTTTGGTGGAACATTGATTATATTGGAATGTCAGAATTGGCCTAATTGTACTCTAAGCCAACTATTTGTAATAGTAAAATCATGAACATTTATAATATATTATTTTGTTGTTAAGTTATTATATTCTTCACTATTATTGTTAAGAATTACTTCATTATTATTATAGTTCCTACTCATAATGCATTAGCCGACCAATGAGAAGTCTCGCGGCATCCCTAGTAAGGATTTCATCGATATTTGTAGCGCACGAATTCATGATGCGTTGCAAGGGCTAATGATAGTTTGCTTGAGCAACAGGCCAGGGCTAACGAGATATTTAGATGTTGCACGCATGTGTAGACAAAAAATAATGACCGCATATTATGGTATTTGCATGCAGATGCTATGAAGATAGAAGAAAGTATGACTGGAAATTTTCTAAATTCCAAAGTATGGAAATATGTGGGAGAAAAGTATTTTGAACGAGATCGTCAGCTTGTTGGTGCTCACTTCTACATATGCGTTTCCACGAGGTCCATCATGAGAGGATTGGGGATACGCTGACCATTATTCGTACACTGCCCTGTGATCTCGAACATCTTATTCTTTATCGACCATGGGATCCAGCTAAATAAGCTTTTATTTTGAATTTATGTAAGCAAAGAATGAAGAAGTTGTTGCCAGGAGGTAAACGTAGGAAGTTTTTAAACCTGACTAATTGGCAAGACTTGCAGTTTGAGTTTCACTTCTACTTTGATTATTGTTCAACACAGACCCAACTCCAACTACATATATACAAATTGTTAAAGTTGGAGTAGTGCAATCTTACAAATTTATCATGTATAATAGACCTGTTGCCAAATTTTAGTATGTTGCAAAAAAAATTTAAGTTCTTTGGTTCTGAAGTTGACCTACCAATTAGGTCTTTATGGCCTACCAAATATATAGAACTGGATGTCTATTATACTTTCATAAAACATAATATATGTGAAATACAATAAGAATTTTTCACTTAATTAATAAAATTGAAATTTTACGAACAAGATGACAGTCACACTACAAGATGTTGCAATACTGATGGGTCTAAAAGTTGATGGTGATGCTGTCACTTGTCCATCATAAGTTGGAATGGGAAAACGATGGAGCAGTTGGCCTGACTGCTGTGATGATCTTTTAGGGGGCCATCCAGAATCAGATGTGTTGTACCATGACCCAACTGATCATGAAGTTTCTGCAACCTTTACGATGTGTCAGGCTCGTCCCAAACATGCATGCATTAAGATGGCTTCGCTGGACATTCTTTCAGGGGAAAATGAAGGGTGCTTTTTTGCTGGAAAATGAGCTTTGGCACTTATGAGGGCCGCGAAGGGGTTGCGCTCGAAGACTTACGACGGCTGATTCGACCGTGATTGGGGATTCGGTGGCAACGACAGATTCAGGGGTGGCGAGTTGAGCAGTGGCGGTGGATATGGTGTCGAGACAGGCGAATGCTCATCTAATGTAGCTCCCAGACGAACATAAAGAGGAATCGCGCGGTGAGTTCGTGAAATGGGTGGGCTAGGGATGGAATAGGGCAAATATGCTTATTCTTAGTAACATTAAAAGACATCGCCTATACCTATCTATGACACCGATTTACTTACCACTGGTAATAAAGTGCTGCGAAAATCTCATATTTTTTGTTATAATTCTTTGTTATTATACTGATACCTATTATAATTTTGGACAAATTAAAGGGGTAAAACCTCTTTCCATTTCTAGTATATTTTTTCACTTCTTTTTATATTTTTATTTAAAGGTCTTACAAAAACTTTTTTTCATTGATTTTTGTTGTTTTATACCAAAATCTTCTCATGTCTACTTCTTTTCTTTGAAGTTTCTTGTGGATCTTATAACTGTGTACCCAACTTTTCTGAATCTTTAGCTTTGGCAGCTTGGATTGGACGGTTTGTGAGAGCAGAAACGTTAAAATAGTGAGAGATGGAAAAGTTAAAACATCATGAATCATGCACTATTAGGTCTGCTCATAAAGTTTGTTGATTGTGATTCTTGTTTTTGTTGGTAATAACTAATAAGGAACAGTTGATCCTCTTGTTTTATTTGTAACTTCTATGAAGTCATTCTATAAATGCAATTCAATCAGAGGAAAGTAGTTTGTGATAGTTCTCAAGTTCTATGTTTAATGAAGTGTCAGAAGATCCCTAATACATTTGTTGACACTAACACACACCATCTCTCTCTCTCTCTCTCTCTCTCTCTCTCTCTCTCTCTCTCTGTATCTATCTATCTATAAACGTAATGGAAAAAGCAATCAATTCCTTACTTGCAAACTAAATTGTGCATAATCTCCTTATTAATTACTTTATAAGTTCAATTGTCTCGGTCTCTATTCTAATTTTTATGTTTGTTGATGCACCTCGCAATCCCTCGCTATGAAAATGGAAAAATGAAATTGCATTGAAGGGGTATAATATTTTTGCTTTTTTATATGGAAATCCTATCAGTTGCCTCATTTTTATCAAGAAATAGAATTAAGAAGTCCTAAATATATGGCAGTTGCAAAGATTTGTACCATAATTGAAACTTGTAGTAGTGTGTGGAGACAGCATTGATGAGGATGATGGTTTATAATTTAGCCTGAATATTGTTATGTTTCCTATAGTATATGGCATTATGGATGGCCTGGAGGTTCTTGCAGCTTCTCCTATGTGTAACAAAATCATTTAAAATTTTATGGGAAAATAGTGACGGTTTTGACCGCTGCGAATAGTGATGATTAAAACCGCCACAAAAATTAATACTGGGCATTACACATCTTCCCCGCCAGTTTTAAAACCGTTGTGATTTTCCTTTGAAACGGGAATCAAATACAGTGGATATGCAATTGTTTTAAAACTGCTGCAGGCTACTTTTATGGCGGTTAAAACAACCACAAAAGCCTATTTTAAGTGTTGCCGAAGTCATTTTTCAACTTTCAAAATTGGAGTTCACATTACCCCAAATTAGTTTTATTGAAGCTTCAAATTTCTATAGTGAAAAACTGTTTTCTACAATTATAATAGCAAATTTACTTTTCACAGCAACTTTACATCAATTTAATAAAATATTGCAACTGTCTCAAATAGATCATGAGTTATCAGTATCTTTTAATGGCATTAAATTTTTGGAATTTGTTTTTTAAAAAATAAAATATAAAATTTAATAAGTTTTTTTTATTTTAAATATAAATTTAAAATTTTAATATGTTTTCAGCTATCTATTTGACCTGGAAATTTATGCAGAAAACACGCAGCATACAATCAAAATAGATTACACGCGAATTGTATCATATACACCAAAATAGATCAAAGCAGTGGCTTCCTTGGGCACACACCATACAATCCTAAGCTTCTCACGCTCTCTCAGAGTCTCTCTCTCTCTCTCTCTCTCTCTCTCTCTCTCTCTCTCTAGTGAAACTTAAGACTGGTCAACACATTATTGTTGACCGGGTCAGCCAAATGGTCCAGAAGATTCTGTAAGGGCCCCACCCCAGTCACCAGTCCCTGTATAAAATAGCCTAATATAGCCAGCATGGCGAGCCTCCCATTCTTCACCTCCTTCAGCTTCAGCTCTTTCAAAGACTTCTCATCCTTCCCAAAACCCAGCGGGTTAAAAAGCGGGCCACCCGGATAAGCCGGGTCGCCCGACCCGCCTAAGAACTTCTCCAACCCGAGAAAGTATTGCTTCCCCATGGAACCCGGGTTGGCCCAATCCTGAAACCGGCGGTGCTCGGCGAAGCCCATGAGCGCCATCTCGAACACAAATAGGGTGTACGGGTCAGCCCAATAGTTGTAGGTGCCTGCAGGAGGGATGACGCCGGTCTTGAACCAGGGAAGGGCGGTCTCAGCTGGGATGAGGCCGAGTTTACCGAGGATCTCTGGGGCAATGGCGCCAACTGCGCCGAGCATAGCGTACCGCCCGTTGATAACCTCGCCATAGGCCAACCATTTGGGCTCAATGAACCCGCCCGTGCCCTCCGGATCTGAAAGGCCCAACGGGTCGAACCCATAGTCGCCTGGAAGGCTGCAAGTACATGAAGTTGGATAAACGGTAAGTCTATGTGATCACCTTCCTGTAGAATTTAATAAGAACAGGGAAAGAATAAGCTAGCTGGGCAACTCTAGCTTGCCTAAGCTCCAGGAAGGAGGAGGGGGAAGAACAAGAACAGGAAAAGAGAGAATTTTCCATTCATCCATCCCATTCCCTTCTCAGTTTCTTCAGAGTAGAAGTATTTGTAGAATAGAATAGCTACTGATTCATTGTTAACAAATTTCTAATTATTAACCCAATACAATAATTACTGATCCCACATCCCGATTAATCAATCAGGATATCTATTTGTTTTCATAAAGAACAAAAATATTGAACCAGCAGGTCACATGTAGCTGATCCACAAATTCCTGCTAACAAGACTGCCATATTGTTGCACTTTGTCCTTACAAGCCACATAGATGATATCTGAAGTATTGTAAATAACTGAAGTTTACATGTTGTTCAAATGGATGCTTTTAGAGTTTGAGATGGTAGTTATGAAAAAAATACCTTCCATCCAAGTAGGAGAGAGATTGTTTGGAAGCAAACCATAGCTGCCTGTCAGCTCCTTGCTGAGAAGACATCAAGAGATGGTCAATATTTTTTAATAGACGTCTCTTTGTTTGTTTATTGAAAGAGCAAGGAACATACACACTAACTGTTAAAGGAGAACTTTAAACAAAATTGAAAGTGCTTCAAATGAAAGAGAGAGGAAAGCTTTATTGGTGATTTACTGACCCTAGCAGGAGGGGAAGAAGAAGCTCTGACTACAAATGAGGCCTTTCTCTGTGAACCGATGGTCCTAGAGGAGGTAGACGACTGAAGTAACCTCCCACCAAGGAGCTGCCTTCCGGCCTCCATTGAGGAGAGCAAGGCTTGAGCTGATGCCATTGTACTCCTCACTTTCTCTTCCTTGGATGTCCGAACTGATGTGAAGGAACAAAATTGGAGTTCTATCTTCCTTATGAAATGAAGCCCAAAACAAGCGTGTGGCATATGCGGGGGCTGAGAGATCTTAAGAGAAATCGGAAGATAAGGTTTCATTTGGGTGTCCAGCAGCTTGTTGACACGTGTTGTGTGAATCAGATAAGAGGATCCTCTTGAAATTTTCAGTGGAGCCACATGTACCAGGCCTGGCTGAGATTTTCTGTTCAGAGGGTCTGATATTTCGTTGAGAATTTGTGGTCTTTGTTATGCCAAGCTAGCCAGTATTTGCAATAATTTAAACGCAATGAATGTTATGGGCATCTACTGTATATATCCTAAAAAAACCAATACTTTGCAGGCATCATAGAAGAAAATTAGGGGCTGCATAAAACTTTCTATCAATAAGAACTTAGCTCAATGTCCCAGCTAAGCACAAGCACTTCTATAGAAGATAATTAGTAGGCTAAAACTTTGCAGGACTACAAAAGAATATCGTTAAGCCAAGCAGAATCTACCTTACAATGAATAATCATAGATTACATTTTAATTTGAACTTATCTACAAGGAGGGGTTTTTGAAATAAACTTCAAAATAGAAAGAGAAGCTTTTGCAAATGTTGTTATAACTGGTTGTTGCTAAGGGATCAAAACTAGTTATTGTGGATTTTGAATTCAAAATTTAATCAACTTTGTATTGACTTGGCAGCATTACTGAAGATTAGATGAAACACTATTTAAACCATTTTGACTATTCTAATATAGCAATTGTTTTTTTCCTTTATGATAAGACCAAGAAGTTCAAATGTAAGGTTTGTTCATGATTTTTAAAAGGAAAAATCATTTTTATCTAAGTGTAAGATTTTTTTGTCCTCAGTTTGATGCTTTCAACTTATATGATACATCATAGGTATTTTATTTCTATATTTTAATAATTTAAACATTATATACATCAAAAGTCAAAACTATAATTTTCAATCATATTTTGTTTACATTATTTTGCAAAAAATTCTAGGTAATATAACCTATATAAATAAGAAGATAAAGTATATGAAAAACCTTACAGGGCAATAAAAGGGTAATCATATCACAATATATTGTGCTTTAATATAACACTGAATCAATCATTTATAATTTAGAAAACATTAACATTTTTAAAAACAATAACACTAAACTAAACACATGGTAATTGATATATAGCATTGTCATTAAAAAATATTGACATAACAAACGTTGAACAAAACAACCCATAAATAACAAATAGAATAATAAAAATTATCATTGATCTTTAATATTACAATGCTTAAGCAACAAAAAATTAAACTAAACGCACTTCATTTGATATATTAGAATATTATCTAAAGAATATATTTTGGCGTACAGTTGAACATTGGAGAATTGATCAAAGCCGAAATAAGCCTAGTTCACGTGAAGTCGGTCCAACCAGAATAGGCTTGCCAAAACCTCTAAAGATCTCACCCAAGCAGGTGACTCCCTCAAGTCAAGTCAAGTCGATGACTTCATCAGGTTGGTTGGGTAGTTCATCATAAGATTATAACTAATATACATGTGCCTAGTAGGATTATACAACTCGTAAGCCTTATAATTATTTTACAACAATAAATGTAAAAACATCATGTGGCATTTAAATTCCTAGCCCAAACTTATAAATAAAAGGCTAAAAAAGGAGCTCAGGTTACACAATATCTAAAGTTCAAGCTCATTAAAAAAAGTTCATTGGCACAGCTCACCTTGATTTGTTGGTTGGGAGCTTAGGCTTCCAACTAAGAGGTCTTGGGTTGAGTCTTTGTGTATGCAATGTGTGTGTGAGTTTGCCTTAATTGGCCTAAATGTCCCAAAAAAAAAGTTCATTGCTCCGCTCCGTGAAATTCTCTCTCCATTTTTTTTACTTTCTTCACGCAGCGGTCTTAGACAGAATTGGATTTGATCCACAGACAAATTATGTTGCAACAACTAGTATCTCTAGATAACATTATTATCTAAATAACATTGAACCAATTTCACCCACTTTTTCCCTTCTGACTTACATATTTTTTTATTGAAAATAAGTTTTGAATAATGAGCTCAATATATTTTCTACTTTGAAATCAATTAATCTTGCTACGTGCAAGGACATTAATGATAGTAGAAAGAAAATTTATAATTTTAGCATTATAATAAAATTCTTTACAAGAGTAATGAAATTTTGCACATGGCAATCAACAAAAGAAAAAAATCATGGGATCTAACATACTTAAAATGACTTCACTAATATAAGTTGTAGGTTACAAAAGATATAGTTCTTTCCAATTAAAGAAGACTTTGATATAATATAGTAAACATAAATCGTAAAGTTTACTTTTATGTTACAAGTAAGAGAAGGCTTGAGACATTGGAGTTATCATCAAGATATTGTAAGTGCTTTACTTGATATTGATAACAAGCATCATTCTTGTAAACGACAACTGATGTTGACATTATTGATAATGATTGATGTCATCGCTTGTATCGAAGGTGGGTGTTAACTTTATTAGCAATAATGGGCACCAACATTTGTGTTAACAATTACCGTTAATATTGATGATGATGGCGAGTGTTATTACCAATTTCAACAGTATGCATTAACATTGGTGTTGGTGTCGATGATAGATGTGGCATCGATATCGATGGACAACGTCGACTTTATTGGTCATGACAAAGTCAATATTAGAGTTAATAGCGTGCGTCAATCTTGTTGACAACAACCACTCGCCGTCGACCAAGAAGGCTCAATTTCATCATAAGTTTTCATTAAAAGCAAGCACTGTACTCCAAATGAATTTTTTTATAGATTAAACCTTAGCATGGACTTGTTTTTATGAGAATAAACTATAAACTTCTTTATACCAAAATAAGACATTTTATGCACAATATTGTCATTATGCTTATCTTTCAGTCATATGATATCCAACAAAATTTCTAACCACTCATCTTCATCAATAAAAAAATATAGTATACCAAAATTCATATTTTATAAAAATTTAGATCACATGTCAAACAAATGAATATAGCAAATATTTACATACTAAAAAATATTATGAACTCATATTATGGCATACGATTTAAAATTAATGCTACATTTGAGACAGCTTTATTATTGTTTCTTAAAATAGTTTTATAGTACAAAAATTTTAATTTTTATAATAAAAAATTGCTTTAAAAAATAGTAATAAAACTGTCCCAAAAGGAGCCTAAGCCTAAGTGATTTTATGAAAGCTTGCTCCCTTGCAACGCTAACATGCAACCAAATCCAATTTAAGAATTTAAGAATTATATATTTGATACACACTAACTGATGAAAATATATAAAAATATTGTTTTATGTATGAAGATGGGTAATCTTTAAATTATTGATTTACTACTTAAACATATTTAAATAAATATATTCAATAAAATTTAGAATGAACTAATACTGCAATGCTTTCACAATATGAAACCTCATGTAGGCAAATTATAGTATCTTTTCTTATATATTTGAAATTATAAACTATTTTAATAAAATCAAATAACTACATAAGGTTGCATTGTAGTAGTTATTTTGAAATCTGGACTAATCAGTAAACCAATTTAACTAGTTTGTCTATAGGTTCAATTGATAAAACCGACCAAACCAAACATTTTTAAATAAATCAATATATCTTCAATATAAAAAACTGCTTAAAATATTTTATAATCTCTTTAACATATTCCAAAAAAAAAAAAAAAAAAAAACAAAATAAAAAATTATCCAAAACATGCCATTAGAGATAAGATTTAAAAAAGCCTGAAATTTTAATAAAACAAACAGTTAGCTCCACATACAACAAGATTGGGATATAATAGCATACAGCATATTTCACAAATTTCCTCAAATGCTCTCCATAGACCATCGCCCAAAAGAAAGGAAACTTGCGAAAGGTAAAAAGCTAAAGTGTCCGAAAAATACAAACCAAATTCAGAGCCAAAAATCCAAAGTAGGCTGCATTTGTCTCTTTAGCAGCTATTGAATACAAAGTTGGCCACTATGAACCATGCTTTTAATTTTGGCACTTTTCACCATACTTGATCATGTCTTGACGGTATCGCGCTGAAAGTAAATCAAGTTGCTCAACAAATGACATCGCCCAAAATCTATCAAGGTGCCTAACCATTTGATACCATCGCTTCTGACAAAATTCCCCTGGCCTGTTGGTTAATCCAGGTATGGTGTTTAAAATGCAAAATGGGCAGATAAAATCAAATTAAACTTTCAGATATACATGATATGTTGGAGAGGTAAATGATGGAATAAAAAAGGATTCATTTCAGAGAAATTTTATCTACTGTAAAAGATGTGATTTTCGTGTTTGGAGGGGGTGCCAAAATGGTTTTAACAATTAGAGGATTGAATAAGATTTAAGTTGGTCATAAAGGCTGGAGATAAATGTAGAGTTAGCAGGTCCTGCGCATTGGACAAACTAAATAACAGGTTTAATTCACTAGTGTACTCCACAGTAATTGCAACATATAAATCCCAGGAAACAAAGGATAAATTAATAGAGTTGAATGGAAATTTTGGGAGAAAGAGCAGGTTAAGTAGAAAAAATGGTTACCGGTGCTCAAGCAGACTGTCCCAGTCAACATCCTCAAAGCAGCAAGCATCAGCTTTCTGGAGCCTATATAGTTCATGACAACAATATAATAAAGAATCATAATGTATCAAGCTGTTCCTAAGTTCAAAATAAAGATAGAACAATAGATTTTTCACATATCTCAAATGCGAACGTGATGTGGGTTAACCTCATGAATCCTTTTCACGGTTCATTTCAGATAGGTTCATGCGGTGGTGTTAAACCTCAAGCTTGCCAGAATTATTCACGCCATCTTGAATCCTTTCAATCCCATAGCGGGCAACAATAATAATAATAATGATTAAAGAATTCATATCATGATTGTTCGATAAATTTTACACTGGTTATCGATCACCTAACAATCATCTACATATTTTTATCCAAGGCTTGAGAACCGGCAATGACAGGGTTAATAATATTAATAATGATGATTATTATTATTAGTTTCTCATCAATTTATTTTCTACAAATGAACTCTCCCTCCAGAAGCTTCATGCAGAAATCCAAGCTTCAAGAGGCGAGCAAAACAGAAAGAAGAAGACCAAAATACAAACATGCGGAGAGATATTTAACAATTCGTGAACATAATTGATGAGGACATCAACAAGACATTCAGGCGCGTCTATCAGAGGAGGCATCGTAGATCGAAGGCTACGATTAGGAGTCTTTATTTGTGATGCATTTTATGTATTTCTTTTATTTATATTCTAGTTCTTACCATTGTACACTTGAGAGGGATAAGTTCGTGTTGTAGACCAAAGGGCAATTTAGTCTTTGTGTCATTTATTCCTTGAGGCCTATATATGAAGGCCCTAGCTTTTGTATTAAGATGATGATTGATTAATGAAAAAATTCTGCATTCTCGTTCCCTGAAGTGTTGAAGAGCCTAGAAAGAGGTGAAGTCCCTAGGTGAGGGCAAAAGCAACGCCCGACAGCCGCAAGAAGAGTTCGGGCTCGCGGTTTCTCCTCCCCTACCTTTCCTCCCTCTTTTTCTTCTCTCCAAGCCACCCCCTCCCCTACCCAAACCACCAGCCCTAACCCCACCCGCCAGCCCTACTCCATCCAAAACCCAAAGCCCATCCCCCTCTATAGCCGTCGACCCCTCCCTAGCCACCGGCCAAGCTAAACCCCCCAATCCCCTTGATTCTAATTTCAAATCGTCATTTTAATACTTTCCTAATTTAGAGCATTCTTAATTTGGAAAGTTTCTTAATTCAAATTCAAATAAATTTGAATTTCAAAACTTTTCCTAATTAAAATAAACCTATTTTGGAAGTTCCCCTAATCACTACAATCTGAAATTAATTTGGATTTAATTCCAATTCCACATTCAATGCATGGGGCCACATACATTATATGTGACACCTCTCCCTCCCCTCCTTTGGCCGGCCCCCTCTCTTCTCTCCCTCTTAATTAATTCCTTCCTACTAATACTCCCAATCAAATCCCTTCCCATTAAGGTGTGCCACCCCAACCTATCTCCAATTAGAGGAGATTCAAATTCAAATTATTTCCTCCTTCCCAACCCTAAAATATGAAATAAAATTTCAGATTTTGAATTTGTTCTCCCTCCCCTAACCAAACCTAAAGTTAACTTAGTCCCTCTTCTAGCCTTGGTCGACCACCCAAGCTCTCCCTTCTCCCTTTCATTTCTTCTCTCATGCTTGATACGTCACCAAAGGAAGAAGACACACGATCTCTCTCGGCCTCCTTACTCATGAATGACCGATCCCGAGCTTGACCATGGATTCGTCTTCAACAATCAAGGACTAGTGGATGTTCTTCGTTCCCCCTTCTTCGACATCAATTGGGAGATTGACCAATCCGCCGAAGACTACGTCAACCGGATCTTCTCATTGACTACCGCTCTCGACCAACATCGGTGTCCCATCCAGTGGCAAATCCTCCATCGTCCACCGACCTCCTCTTTCCCAGTTAATTTTTCCTTGGACAAAACTGTTAGCGCCTTTTGTATTTTGGTAGCATCATTATTGTTGCGTAAATTATTCTTCCACTAGAGGCCTCAAGAGTATGAGTGAAGGAAACTCAAGGTGATTGCTCTAATTGTTAACCGGCGGATTTTTGTTACTTGCGCATCTAGTTTTTACTATAGTTTTGATGTTATTTTAATTACCCTTCTAATCTATTTTGTAACCGCATGCCATAACAAAATAACAACTAAGAAATCCTAGAATCTAAACTTGTGAAACCTTATTTTTAAAATTGGCAAGCTTAACAAATTTTATTAAATTCCTGCAATTCCTTTATGTTTCACATCATCTTGGTATCAGAGCATGGTTGTGTCTTAGTTGCATTCTAGGATTCCCCATTTGCTTTTAGTAGACATCATAGTTTGCATCCACCCTTCCATACAACATCTTTACTTTATTGTTGAGTCCGCATTAGTTACCCAACTAGAGTCAATGGACCCCGAACAAATTTAGCATACCTTAGACTTTATCGTAGGTTAGGAATTGTGACCCAACAACTTAGAGTCACCCAAGGAGAGTTAACTGATTTTCACTGAGAACGTTTAGATAACATTGAGACTAGAAAACCACACGTTGTACACCCCTTCTAGGCCTCCTTCCCCCTATGTTGAAGAGGTGCGAGCTGATGACGGACCTCCACGAGATCCTTACTGTCATAACAACCATAGGCCTAATCATGAACCTGTAGGTCATTACCCCAATTGGCGAGATAATGATGCACAATTACTCAAAAACATCCGAATAGATGCCCCTTCCTATGATGGCACTCTAGACCCACAAGTTTTTTTGGACTGGCTTAAAGGAATGAATAGCTACTTTAAGTGGTATAATATATCAGAAGCTATGAAGGTTAGGTTCGTTGAAATGAACTTTACTGGACGAGCTAGTCAATATTTGATGAACCTTGAAAATATGCGTGAAGCTCGAGGAGAATACCCCTCACTGACTAGAGAGCTATGAAGCAAGAGCTCAAGCACAAAATACATCCCTCCGTCCTACTATCCCAGACTCTTAGATAGATGGAATAGATTGACTTAGGATGGTAAAACCCATGAAAGATTACATTTTTGCCTTTGACGATTACATGATTCGTTGTAGTGGCGAAGAGACCACTACGCCTACTCAAATCCTATCCATGTTTAGAGCTGGCCTTAGGGAAGGACTTCGTAATGAACTTTTCTCTAGTGGAGTTACTACTCTAGAAGCAACTTGCAGTCTTGTGCTTGACCTTGAAGAGTCTAGGACTCCGTCCCATTCTAGAAACCTAGACTCCTGTCCACCCCCTTTCAAAACTTCCTCTAGTCAGCCTCAAAACAAACCTACTAGTCCTATGATTGGTCGGCTCACTGCAGGCCAATTCCAACCCCTCCCTGACTATAAGGGTAAAACTCCTGAGCGAGAGGCACCCAAAACTAACTCCATAATCAAATGTTTTAAGTGTCATGGTTATGGACACATTGTCTCACAATGTTCCAGCCCATATAAGGTCACCATAATTGAAGAGGTTGTTGATGACGAGGATGAGCCTGATACTGAATTGGTTCATCACATTGATGACGAGGAAGACTTCTTCTGTGAAGAAGACACCGCTGTGATTCACTGCCTGCAAAAGATGAATCACGTTGAAATACAAGTTGTTAGGTGTGCTTTGTCACAACCTAAGCCGAGTGACGACTGGCGTAGAAACTCTATCTTCCACACCTTCACCAAGATTAGTGACAAGAATTGCAAGGTTATTATTGACAGTGAAAGCTGTATCAACGTTGTCTCTTCCACCATGATTTCCAAACTTAACATGGAAACGACCCCCCACCCGAAATCTTATAAGGTTGCTTGGATCAAATCTACTGCTTTGGAAGTGAAAGATAGGAGCCTTATTCCCATTGAGTTTGTAGGATACAAGGAGAAGATTTGGTGTGACATTTTGATGATGGACGTTGGTCAAATTATCTAAGGTCGCCCATGTTTACTTGACAACGATGTCCATAATTATGGGAGATCTAACACTTGCATGTTTGAACATGATGGAAAGAAGATCAAATTTTATCTTCCCAACCCAAGCCTTCTAAAGAAGAAGTTAAGCCCACTCCTATCAAACCCAACAAAGGCTTAAACTTCTTAACTGCAAAAGAATTTGATGCTGAAGTTATTCAAGGATCACCCATGTATGCCTTAGTAGCCCGAGAAGCAATGGTTGAAACAAGAGAACCAATCCCGGAAGAGGCCAAACCACTCCTTGAAACTTTTGCTGATGTGTTCCCTGAAGGCCTACCCAACAAACTTCCCCCTTTGAGGGATATCCAACATGTCATTGACTTAGTATGTGGAACTTCCTTACCCAACCTGCCTCACTATCGTATGAATCTGAAAGAACATGCTAAGTTAAAAGAGCAAGTTGATGATTTACTCTAACGGGGATTCATTAGAGTCTAAGCCCATGTGCGGCTGCACTTTTAACTCCCAGAAAATATGGTTCGTGGAGAATGTGTGTTGATAGTCACACGATCAACAAAATTACGATAAAGTACCATTTCCTTATTCCCCATTTGAACGATATGTTAGACATGATGACTGGAGCCACCCTCTTTTCTAAAATTGATCTCAAGAGCGGATATCACCAGATCAAAATCCGCCCAGGTGATGAATGAAAGACCGCATTCAATACTAAGGATGGTTTATATGAATGGATGGTCATGCCGTTTGGCCTTAGTAATACCCCTAGCACTTTTATGAGGGTTATGACCCAAGTCCTCCGGCCTTTCTTGGAAAAATTTGTGGTAGTTTACTTTGATGACATCTTGATCTATATCAATTCAGTTGGACAACATTTGGATCATTTAAAGCAAGTTTGTGAGGTTTTGAGAAAAGAACAATTATATGCTAATCCAAAGAAATATATGTTCCTCAAAACTAGTGTTACCTTCCTCAGATTTATTATTTCTTCCGAAGAGATATCAGCTGATCCCGAGAAGGTGCGTGCGATTAATGAGTGGCCTGAACCCAAAAATATTAGAGATGTTCAGAGTTTTCACGGATTGGCCACATTCTATCGGAGGTTTATTAGGAATTTTAGCACCATCGTAGCCCCAATAACTGATTGTCTAAAAAAAGGAGAATTTCAATGGACCATACCTGCCTCAAAAGCTTTTGAAGAGATCAAGAAGAGAATGGTAAAAGCCCCTGTCATGCGCTTACCTGCCTTTTCTAAAGTCCTTGAAGTAACTTGTGACGCTTCTGGCATTGGTATTGGTGGAGTCATGTCCCAAGAAGGACATCCTATTGCTTATTTTAGCAAGAAATTAAATGACATTAGACAGCGATACTCTACCTATGATAAACAACTTTATGCTATCATTCAATCCCTTAGGTATTGGAGGCATTACCTACTCTCGCAAGAATTTGTCATCTTCTCTGATCATGAGGCCTTGCGATACATAAACTCCCAAAAGAAGCTCAATGCCCGACATGGTCGCTGGGTTGAATTTTTGCAAGAGTATACCTATATGATCAGACACAAAGCAGGGTCCGAAAACAAAGCGGCTGACGCACTAAGTCGTCGTATGATGGTAACCCGAGAAATGAGGGCTGAAGTAATCGGATTTGAACGTATTAAGGAGGATTATAAAGATTGCCCTGACTTTAAGGATACATATTATCTACTGACAATTGGGAAGGAGCGAATAGTCAATGATTTCTTATTGGAAGATGGATATCTGTTTAAGTCACAAAAGCTCTGCATTTCCAACACTTCACTTCAAGAATTCCTCATATGGGAATTACACGCCGGAGATTTAGCTGGATACTTTGGCCAAACGAAAACCATTGCCTCTGTTGAACATCGATTTTATTGGCCTAGCCATAAATGTGATGTTAGTAAATTGGTGAGAAGGTGTCACACTTGTTAGTTAGCTAAACAGCATAAACAGAATACAGGTCTCTACACACCCCCCAGGTACCCAATTG
Source organism: Dendrobium chrysotoxum (assembly GCA_019925795.1). Taxonomy (NCBI): domain Eukaryota; kingdom Viridiplantae; phylum Streptophyta; class Magnoliopsida; order Asparagales; family Orchidaceae; genus Dendrobium; species Dendrobium chrysotoxum. The sequence continues at coordinate 57,362,351 of CM034307.1, forward strand.
CCCTTGGAAAAACATAAACATGAATTTCGTCTTGGATTACCTAAGACTTTTAGAAAGCATGACTCAATTTGTGTGGTAGTTGACCGTTTTTCTAAGATGGCCAATTTTCTCCCTTACTCCAAAAGTTTTGATGCTTCTCGAATCGCAAAACTATATTTTGATGAGATTGTTAGACTCCATGGCTTACCTAAAACCATATAATATCTGATCGAGATGTTAAATTCACTAGTTATTTTTGGAAGATGTTGTGGCATAAGATGTGTACAAAACTCTAATTTTCCACCGCTCTTCATCCCCAAACTGACGGGCAAACTGAAGTTGTTAATAGGAGCCTAGGTAACCTCCTAAGAACCTTGGTAAGAGAACACATTCGAGATTAGGACTCCAAACTTCCTACAACTGAGTTCGCCTATAACAATTCTATTAATCAACCACGGGTCTAAGTCCTGTTGAAATTGTGTACGGGTACCAACCTAGACAGCCTATAGACTTAATCCCTATGTGTCCTAAGGTTAGAACATCTGAGTCTGCATCTGCATCTGCATTTGCATCGCATCTCCAGGAATTGTACAAGAAAATTAATAAAAAGATTGAACAAAGCAATGCACATTATAAACTTAATACGGATCGCAAGAAAAGATTTAAAAAATTCGAAGTTAGTGATTTTGTAATTGTACGGATTCGTCCGGAACGATTCTCCCAAGGGACCGTTAAAAAGTTACATTCTGGAAGTGTGGGACCTTTTAAAATAATTTCAAAAAATAAACAGTAATGCTTATGTGCTAGACCTTCCTGAAGGTTTTAACATAAATCCTACATTTAATATTGAAGATCTAGTAGACTTTGAGGGACCAGAGTTTAACCTCACAAATCCACTAAATGATGAGTCTTGTGTGAACTTACCTGGTGAGAACCCTAGCCTACCTCCACTCCCCAATATTCCTTCTTTACCTAAAGCAGAGAAAATTGAAGCAATGCTTAATGATGAAATCATTTCCACCAAAGAAGATGGGCGCCAAAGAAATTTAGTTCAATGGAAAGGAAAATCGGAAACAGAGGATACATGGATTGATCGTGATGAGCTACAAAGATTGGACCCCGATCTTCTAAAGTTGTACGAGAGCTCCCGAGATACTTAATCGATGGGGTCGAACTTTCTCCCACCTGGGGAGAATGATAAGGACATCAGCAAGAGATTCAGGCGCGTCTATCAGAGGAGGCATCATAGATCGACAGCTATGATTAGGAGTCTTTATTTGTGATGCATTTTATGTATTTCTTTTATTTATTTTCTAGTTCTTACCATTGTACCTTTGAGAGGGATTAGTTCGTGTTGTAGCCTAGAGGGCAATTTAGTCTTTGTGTCTTTTGTTCCTTGAGGCCTATATATGAAGGCCCTAGCTTTTATATTAGGATGATGATTGATTAATGAAAAATTTCTGCATTCTCGTTCCATAAAGTGTTGAAGAGCTCTAGAGAGGTGAATTCCCTAGGTGAGCGCAAAAGAAACGCCCAACGGCCGCAGGAAGAGTCCGAGCTCACAGTTTCTCCTCCCCAACCTTTCCTCCCTCTTTTTCTTCTCTCCAAGCCGCCGGCCTCCTCCCCATCTCCACCCCAAACAGTCGGCCACCCCCTTCCCCTACCCAAACCACCGGCCCTAGCCCCACCCACCAGCCCTGCTCCACCCAAAACCCCAAGCTCGTCCCCGTTTATAACCGTCAGTCCCTCCCTAGCCATCGGCCAAGTCAAACCCCCTAATCCCCTTGATTCTAATTTCAAATCACCCTTTTAATACTTTCCAAATTTAGAGCATTCTTAATTTGGAAGGTTTCTTAATTCAAATTCAAATGAATTTGAATTTCAAAACCTTTCCTAATTAAAATAAACATATTTTTGGAAGTTTCCCTAATCACTACAATTTGAAATTAATTTGGATTTAATTCCAATTCCACATTCACTGTATGGGGCCACATACATTGTATGTGGACACCTCTCCCTCCCCTCCTTTGGCCGGCCCCCTCTCTCCTCTCCCTCTTAATTAATTCCTTCCAACTAATGTTCCCAATCAAATCCCTTCCCATTAAGGTGTGCTGCCCCAACCTATCCCCAATTAGAGGAGATTTAAATTCAAATTATTTCCTCCTTCCCAACCCTAAAATATGAAATAAAATATTAGATTTTGAATTTGTTCTCCCTCCCCTAACCAAACCCTAAAATCTAAAGTTAACTTAGCCCCTCTTGTAGCCTTGGCCGACCACCGAAGCCTCTCCCTTCTCCCTTTCATTTCTGCTCCCATGCTTGATACGTCACCAAAGGAAGAAGACACACGATCTCCCTCAGCCTCCTTACTCATGAATGGCCGATCCCGAGCTTGATCACGAATTCGTCTTCAACAATCAAGGACTAGTGGATGTTTTTCGTTCTCCATTCTTCGACATCAATTGGGAGATTGACCAATCCATCGAAGACTACGTCAACCGGATCTTCTTCTCATTGACTACCGCTCTCGACGAGCATCGGCGTCCCGTCCAGTGGCAAATCCTCCATCGTCCACCGACCTCCTCTTTCCCGGTTAACTTTTCCTTGGACAAAACTGTAAGCACCTTATGTATTTTGGTAGCATCATTATTGTTGTGCAAATTATTTTTCCGCTAAAGCCCTCAATAGTGTGAGTGAGGGAAACTCAAGGTGATTGCTCTAATTGTTAACCAGTGGATTTTGTTACTTGCGCATCTAATTTTTACTATAATTTTAATGTTATTTTAATTGTCCTTCTAATCTATTTTGTAACCGCATGCCATGGCAAAATAATAATTAAGAAATCTAGAATCTAATCTTGTGAAACCGTAATTTTAAAATTGGCAAGCTGTTAAGCCGGCCCAGGAGGGGCCAGCTGGACTGGTCCAACCAGGACCGGTCCGGTTCTACTCCAGGCGGCCCAAAGTTGGGCGAAAACAGGGAGAGGAGGGGGCGGAAGCCTTGGTGGGCCCATGCATGAGTTAAACACCTTGTCTGGAGGGAAATTTTGAATGGAAGGGCTGTTTAGGGATTTTGCAATTGTCCTTTGATGTTAATGAGGAGCTTAGGAGGGAATTAGGGGTATCTAGAATGAGAATCAGATTTGGGGAGACTTAGGGTTTATGGCTTGGGCTCTTGGCATCGCCGGAGATTTGGAGAGTTGTTCTTCCTCTCGAATCGAAGAACATTGTATCGTTTGCTATTTTTATCATTCTACTAGTGGAATACAAGTCGTGTAATTTCTTCCAAGTTTTCTCTCAGATTTCTCTGTTTCTTCTCTTGATATTGCTGAATTTCTGCTCAAAAACTACTGTATTTGTGCCGCTGATTTTACTGATTTAGGCAGGGAAACTTGTGAATTCAAGTATTTCCTATCAAATTGGTATCAGAGCGTGTCTTGGGACCGATTGTGTGCTGATTTTGACAAATTTCAGCAGCTGAAATTTTTGCCGGCAAAAAGGATGTTGCTCATTTTTTTTCAGACCCAGAAATTATTTTAAATTTCAAATCCGGTTGGTGATGGCGGTTAAGAAGGTGAATGCTTTGGAAGAGAGGCTTGAAGGGGAGATGAATCAAATCAAGGAAACCGTGGAGGAAAGAATCTCTTCCATGGAAGGGCAAGTGGCCGATCTACGGGACATGATGAAGAAGATGTTGGAGTTTCAAACCCAAACGGCGGCATCTAAGGTGAAGGGCCCTGAAGCAAAAAACACCAATTTTGAAATCCGTAGGGAGGAAGAAGAGGTGGAAATCGTGGAAGGGGGGAGAGGAAGACCCCATCTGGAGCCTTTCCAGAGGGAGGAGAGAGGAGGGAGATATGGAGAGAGAGGAGGTTATGGAGGCGTGGAGCCAAGAGGTGCTGATTGGGAGCAATGGGAGGGTTATTATGGATGCCAGGGTGCTGTTTTTGAATGACGAAGAGGGGAATTCAAAGGGGGTTTGGGCTATGGTAGAGCAAGGGAGGATCGGGAGACATGGGGGTGGGGGGGGGGGGGGGGTGAGCACATGGAAATGGCGGGGATTAGAAGGCGAGGAAATTGAAAATGCCCATTTTTGAAGGGGAGGATGCCTATGGTGGTTTACAAAGTGGAGATGTACTTTGTTGTTAACAGCTTGATGGAGGAGGAGAAATTATCGACAGCGGGTTTATGTCTGGAAGGGAAAGCACTCTCTTGGTACCAGTGGAGAGATCAGAGGAGACCCATTCGGAGCTAGGGAGAACTCAAGGATGGCTTGATAGAGCGTTTCCAAACCGACCGGGGAGGAGACTTCTATGAGCAATTCTTTGCCCTAGTGCAGGAGGGATCTGTGGCGGACTACCAGGAGCGATTTGAGCACCTGACCAGTAGGGTGGAGCGTTTGTCTGATACGGTACTGGAGGGGAACTTCATGAAAGGATTAAAGGCAGAGATTAGAGCAGCAGTGAAGGTCCTGATGCCCAGGGACTTGGGGGAGGTAATGAAGCTTGCACAGCTGGTCGAAAATTAGAAAAATCTTGAAAAAGGAGATAGGAATAACAGCTCAGGAGGCACTTACAGGTGGACGACTACTCACCTAGCATCCAAGGGACCAACCACAGGAGGGACGAAAGAAGTTCCAAAAGAGAAAACAACAGAAGGAGGAAATGGGGGGCAATTTAGGAAGCTTACTGAGAAGGAGATGCAAGAAAAGAGGGCCAAAGGGTTGTGCTTCCAATGTGATGAAAAGAACATGCCAGGGCATAGATGCAAGGACCGAACTCTTCAGGTTCTCCTCATTTGTGAAGACAAGGAAGACGAAGAGGGGGGGGGGGTGGAGAAGCGAGTCTGAGGTGGAGGAGGAGAAGTTGCATCTGGATGTGATAGAAGTCTCTCTGAACTCCGTAGTGGGATTCACTTCGGCTCACACTATGAAAGTGAAAGGAGAGATAGCTGACCGTGAGGTTGTGGTGTCGATAGATAGTGGGGCAACCCACAATTTCATTTCCACCCAGATTGTTGAGCTGCTTAGGATGAAGTTAGTTGAAACAGGAGGCTATGGGGTGATGATGGGCACGGGAAAGGTGGAAATGGGCAGAGGAGTTTATAGAGGGGTAGTGCTGAAGATCAGGGGATCCAGGTGAGGGAGGACTTCCTTCCTTTGGAATTAGGGAATACTGATGTCATCTTGGGGATGAGTGGCTGCAGACCTTGGGGGAGACCAAGAACAATTGGGGTACATTGAGGATGGAGCTGGTGATGGGGGGAAGAATGAGGGTGATTCAAGGTGATGCTGTACTGACCAAGGCTGGGGTTTCTCTCAAATCCCTAATCAGGACCATTCATGAGGAAGGGGGAGGCTACTTGGTGGAGTTGCACCGCTTGGAAGGGGTTAGACTAGAGGAGGAGGGCAATATTCCCTCTTTAGTGCAGCCGCTCATACATCAGTTCAGCGAGGTTTTTCAACCTCCACAGGGTTTACCACCTCAGAGGCAGTTGGAGCACGCCATTGCCTTGAAGGAAGGGGAGACACCGATCACTGTCCGCCCTTACCGTTACCCGCAGATTCAGAAAGATGAGATTGAGAAGTTGATCCGGGAGATGCTGGAGGCCGGGATCATCAGACCAAGTGTTAGTCCTTTTTCTAGTCCAGTTCTCCTGGTCAAGAAGAAGGATGGGAGTTGAGATTCTGTGTGGATTACAGGGCTCTGAATAAGGGCATTGTACCAGACAAGTTTTCAATTTCGGTGATTGATGAGTTATTGGACGAGCTACATGGGGCAGTGATGTTTTCCAAGTTGGACTTAAAATTCGGATACCACCAGATCAGAATGAGGGAGGCAGACGTTTCCAAGACAGCTTTCAGGACACATGAAGGGCATTATGAGTTCCTGGTAATGCCCTTTGGACTGACTAACGCTCATGCTACTTTTCAGTCTTCGATGAATAGGATATTCAAGCAGTACCTCAGGAAGTTTGTCTTGATCTTTTTGATGACATTCTGGTGTATAGCAAGACTGTGGAGGAGCATTTGGAACACCTGAGGGTGGTCTTGGGAGTATTACAGGAGCATCAGTTAAAAGCTAACCTGAAGAAACACAACTTTGCCTAGTCTAGTGTGGAGTACTTGGGACATGTGGTGTCCCAAGAAAGAGTGGCAGCAGACCAAAATAAAATTGAGGCAATGCAGAGGTGGCTAAGGCCTAGGGACATAAGGGCGTTGAGGGGTTTCCTAGGTTTGACCAGGTACTACAGGCGGTTTGTGAAGGGATACAGTGCTATTGCTTGGCCTTTGACCGCGCAACTGAAGAAGGATAACTTTTATGGGGAGAGGCAACAACTCAGGCTTTCGAGAAACTGAAGGAGGCAATGACTACAGTACCAGTTTTAGCTGTTCCCGATTTCAGCCAGGTCTTTGTAGTAGAGACTGATGCTTCGGGATATGGGTTGGGGGCGGTGTTGATGCAAAACCACAGGCCTATAGCATACTTCAGTCAAGTGTTATCAACTAGGGAGAGACTGAAGTCAGTGTACAAGAGGGAGCTGATGGCCATTGTCTTGGCCATTCAGAAGTGGCGCCCCTATCTTTTGGGTAGACACTTCATCGTCCGGACTGATCATAGGAGCTTAAAGTACCTCTTGGAGCAAAGGATGGTAACGGAGGAGCATCAGCGATGGCTATCCAAACTATTGGGCTATGATTTCGAGATTCAGTATAGCCCGGGATTGAAAAATAAAGCAGCTGACGCTCTATCTAGATGTGTGGGGGAGCTCCAGGAATTAGCTGTGTCGGTACCACTGATGGTAGATTGGGGGGCCATAAAGGAAGAAGCATGCTGAATGAAGAGTTGAGAAAGATCAGGGATGATCTGAGGAAAGACAAGAGTAGCCATCATGGTTACTATATTGAGGGGGAGAGATTGCTATATCAGGGAAGATTTGTGATGCCACGAACCTCCATACATATCCCTCACTTGTTACAGGAGTTCCACGGCAGCACTGTTGGAAGTCATTCAGGAGTGCAGAAGACATATACGAGGCTGGCATCTGAGCTTTACTGGAAGGGAATGCATAAAGATGTGGAGGAGATGGTCGTAAGGTGTGAAGTGTGCCAGAGAAACAAATACATGGCGATGGCTCCTAGGGGACTACAACAACCATTGGCAATTCCAAACAGAGTTTGGGAGGAAGTGTCCATGGATTTCATCGACGGGTTGCCACGATCAAAAGGATTCACTGTAATTATGGTGGTGGTGGATAGACTTAGTAAATATGCACATTTCATCCTCCTACGTCATCCTTACACCGCCATGTCAGTAGCAGCAGCAACATTTATTAGAGAGATTGTTCGTCTGCATGGAATTCCGGAATCGATTGTGTCAGATCGAGACAAAGTGTTCCTCAGCTAGTTCTGGAGGGAGTTGTTTAGGATGCAAGGCACTGTCCTCAAGAGAAGCACCACCTATCATCCACAGACAGACAGACAAACGGAGGTAGTGAACCGAAGTTTGGAAACCTATTTGAGGTGTTTTGCTTCAGAAACACCGCGGATGTGGGCAAAGTGGTTGCCATGGGCCAACTATTTGGTACAATACATTGTACCATTCTGCTTCTTAGATGACTCCTTTTAGAGTGTTATATGGAAGAGACCCCCCGCATCTAGTGCACTATGGGAGAGGAAGTACACCGATTTCTTCAGTTGAGCAGTTGCTGGAAGAAAGGGACAAGGTGTTGGAAGAGTTAAAGAACCATCTACTGAGAGCACAACAAATCATGAAGAAGTAGGCGGACTCACACAGAAGGGGCATGCAGTTTGAAGTGGGGGAAAAGGTGTTCCTAAAACTACGACACTACAGGCAGAGGACAATGGCAAGGAGGAGGAATGAGAAATTAGCCCCCATCAGCTACTATACACCCAGTTTTTCATGTGTCTCAGTTGAGGAGAGCTGTAGGAGAGCATGTAGCTAGTGCAGATTTACCAGAGACACTGACCGAGGATTTGGAAGTGATACTAGAGCCACTGGAGCTTTCAAGTGTGCGATCAGATAAATCAAGCACCGGAGAAGTTCTGATTAGATGGAAAGGTCTCCCCGATTTCGATGCTACTTGGGAGCCCTTTGACAAAATAAAAGATCAATTCCCTTCATTTCACCTTAAGGATAAGGTGAATCTTTAGGAGGGGAGTAATGTTACACCGGCCCAGGAGGGGCCGGCTGGATCGGTCCAACCAGGACCGATTTGATTCTACTCCAGGCGGCCCAAAGCTGGGCGGAAATAGGGAGAGGAGGGGGCGGAAGCCTTGGTGGGCCCACGCATGAGTTAAACACCTTGTTTGGAGGGAAATTTTGAATGGAGGGGCTGTTTAGGGATTTTGTAATTGTCCTTTGATGTTAATGAGGAGCTTAGGAGGGAATTAGGGGTATCTTGAATGAGAATCAGATTTGGGGAGACTTAGGGTTTGTGGCTTGGGCTCTTGGCGTCGCCGAAGATTTGGAGAGTTGTTCTTCCTCTCGAATCGAAGAACATTGTATCATTTGCTGTTTTTATCATTCTACTAGTGGAATACAAGTCGTCGTGTGATTTCTTCCAAGTTTTCTCTCAGATTTCTCTATTTCTTCTCTTGATATTGCTGAATTTCTGCTCAAAAACTGCTATATTTGTGCCGCTTATTTACTGATTTGGGCAGGGATACTTGTGATTTCAAGTATTTCCTATCACAAGCTTAACAAATTTTATTAAATTCTTGCAATTCCTTTATGTTTCCCATCAATAATGCTAGGTGGATATCTGATATCATGCCTGCTAATTTAAGAACTAGGTAGGATTGCCTTTCATGAGGAAAAGAAATTAGTGGTGATAATCATAAAATCTTGATTGCAACAAAAATCATTTAACGTGTCCATTTGTTATGTCCATTTATTGCACAAAAATGCACAAATTAGATATAGCAGAAATGACTTCAAAAGCATTGACTAGGGCAGTGCTCCTCCACCACCATAAAAGACCGATCTATCTGTTGAGTCAGTTTCCAACGAGAGATACCAGGTTTGTATGCACATCCCTAAGCATTTTACTAATTCATTCATAACAGCGATGATAAAGATAACATGATCTTGGAGACCTTCTTACTGAATTTGGAGTATAACCATCAAAAAGCATCCAAACATAAATACCACTATCAAGATTTCTCATGTGCATAATGGTAGTTGACCGGGAAACAACCACCACCAACATCATCATAGTCAAATCTTATCCCAGTTATTTGGATTTAGCATTAATCTTTCGTCTCTCATTTCCGTGGAGTGCTATTGTGGTGTTAACTCTAATTTAAATAAATCTTCTTACATTAAAATCATCCCATTTCCCTTCATAACGTTACTTCTAATCAACCCATTTCCCTTCACGTTCCTTTCACATTAAAATCATCTCTACATCATATTTTAACATCATCTATTTTTAACTTTAATCACTTCACAATTACTTCTAATGCTAACCTCTCTTATATTGTACATCTTTAATAAACTCAATATACCTATCAAATCATTTTTAATGTATTACATCATATAAATTTTAAAGATCAATAAAACTATATGAATATCCTTTAATTGGTCTATAACATTTTGTTAATTCCATGAGGACCACGATAACCTTCTTATAGATACTTCTAGCATAAAACCAAATGAATTCTTTGATACTCATGATTTTCCCAACCAAGGTAACACCAACCTATCCATTACTTCACTGAACTTCGATCTTTGCTATGACTATTGATGTCAAAATAATTATCATAATTACAAACCATCATCTTTGCTATGACTATTGATGTCAAAATGCTTCTTCTCTAATTATTTGACATACTCGTGCTTTAAGATTTGAAAATTACTATCATTGACACTATTCCAACATACCCCAAATTATCCTAATATCAAGTACCTTATATAGACCTAAAGTTTTTCTCTATAATTATTTTTAGAAGTTAATTCAACTAAAAGTTTGTGTTAATGTATCATATACTTGATAATTTTGGACATTTTTACTCTTCCGCAGAACTTATTTTAAACTCATACCCAATACTACCATAAAACAAAACTTTCATCTTTCCCCAATGACATCAGTTTTAAATATACCTAACCTTAATAAGCCTAGCTTATCTAGTATTTTTGATATACTTCCACTTGCCTAAGCTATTTGATATATCTCATTTTTCACTTTATTGACTAAACAAATCAAGAAACTTACAGTTTCGTATGCTTATTATCCTCTTTGTAACTTTTCTTGATTTCTTAAAATGTTTGTATTAGTTTTGATTCTTTTTAGTCCTTGTAAGCAATTTTTTTAATGATGTGGCAAAATTGGAGGCTTGATTTTGCTCAGGAAATAAACATTCATGAAGTTTCTATGATAACACTATCAGTTCTGGGACGGAAACACTCACGCTTCAATCAGGTTGTAGTCATCAAGATTACTCCAATTCCCTTCTTTGACCATTGATGATACCAATTGACAATACCTGTAAAATCCAGAAAACATTAACCATTATGTGCAAACTTGGATAGGAACACGAAACTAAATGTATAAGTGCAAGAGAAATTGAATCAAATAAATTTGAATTACACAAGTAATGTTAAACCAAATTAATCAGATGTAATAAATGCACTAAAAATAGATTGATCTTGTCATTGCTCATACATAGTAAAGAACCAATTCTGTAATAGCAAGGTAAACATAAACAGTGTTGATACAAACCACTTCACACAGCAAGCTTGTGCTCCTCGAGTAGAAATCTTATCACTGATAGCTTCCCAGGAAATATTGTCTTTCGTCTGTGAAGAAAAGGTAAGCATCAGGCAGAATGATATTACAAACATAATAAAGAATGAAGATTAAAAATGCCAATGATGAATAAACGAGTGTGGCAACTAACAAAAAAAATCAGATGTGTGCGCATCTCACTATATTTAATCAAAATAATGAATTATTTCAGTAAGAAAGGTGACACATACCATGCAATGAGGAGTTTTCTTATTCCCAAAACTTTTCATCCACAGGTCCATGTTCACTAGATCAAACAAAGACTGGAATTCATCCTGACTCCATCGGCCTGTACCAATACATTCAGCAAGAAGAAAAATCTCAATAACTTAAAACAAATCCATGGATCATAGTATGTAGAACTAAATAGATGGAGAAAGTAACGCAGGTCCTTCGACCGTAGTAGTAAACCTCTCCCCATGTTTCTGTTTTAAATAGCAAGCATCCTTATGACAACTATAATTTATGTTGCATTGCAAATTCCGTCCCTCCATCCCTCCCAGTTCATGCTTATGACTATAAAAACTTGAGTTGCAATGCAAGTTCTATGGTGTTTCCTTGATATCTAAAATTCAAGTTTACTCTTATTAATGATCGCCCAAAGTCGAAATCCCCCCACTAGATCTATTACTATTAAAATTAGACTCCATATATTCGGTTTTAGACCTACTCAAATGAAAATCTTTAAACTCTAAGGTTGACCTCCATAATTCAAGTATACCTTCAACTCCCTCTCTAGTCTTATCAACAAGAAGAATATCATTAGCAAAAAGCATACACTAGTGTACAACCTCTTGCAAATGTCTAATGAGAACATCCATTACTAAAGCAAAAATATAAGGGCTTAAGGCTGATCTTTGATGTAATCCAACTGAAATAGGAAAATACTTGGTCAAACCACCTTGTGTTTGAATACAAGTAACAGCTCCTACACACGTAGCCTTAATGACTTGAATATAAGCATTATTAACCCCTTTTTTCTAGAACTCTCCATAGCACATCTCTTGGAACTTTATTATATGCTTTCTCTAAATCAATAAATATCATATATAGACCCTCCTTATTCTCTCTATACTTTTCCATCAAACCTATCAATAAATTTATAGCTTCCATATTAGACCTACCCGGCACGAATCTAGATTGATTTTGAGAAACATTAGTATCACATCGTAACCTATGCTCCATAACTTTCCCCCATAGTTTTAAAATATGACACATTAACTTAATTCCTCTATAATTCGCACAATCTTGAACATCACCTTTATTCTTAAAAATAGAAATCAACACACTCATTCTCCAATCATCTGACATCTTTTTAGACATCAAAATAATATTATAAAGTTTAGTAAGCCAAAATATTCCTTCATCCCCTAAGCATTTCCACACCTTTATTGGAATATCATCAAATCCAAAAACTTTTCCACACTTTATTTTCTTTAAAGTCTCTATAACTTTGGTTCTACTAATACGCCAATAAAAAAATTCTTTATTTTTATTTAAGGTGCTAAGGTTACTAAAGTTAATCGTATTCTCACAATCTTCATTGAAAAGTTTAACAAAATATATCATCCACCTTTATTGAATATCCACTTCTAATAAAAGCATTTTTTGATCTTCATCCTTAATGCACTTCACCTGAACTAAATCCTTACTACTACTATCTCTTTATTTGGCTAAGTTATACATATATCTTTTACCCTCCTTAGTATATAATTTATTATATAAATCATTAAAAGCTAAAATCTTTGCATCGCATATTGCTTTCTAAGACTCCTTACGGACATCTTTATATCTTTCTCAATTATCAACATTTTTACATCTAAACTAATTTTTATAACAGAACTTTTATTTTTTAATATTTTCTTACACATTTTGATTCCACTATCAACCATTTTTACTATGTTGACCTAAACACTAATGAAAAATAATAATAATACAAAGCTCGTACCTATTCAATGCAGGAACTCCGAACGTCCTTCGCATCTCTTCGCATGTTGACGACAAGTCTCCCATGACGCTCTTTGCTCGAGACACACGATCTTCGTCTCGTTGTTAAAGAGAAATCAAACGAAGCTTTCTTCAGTTCTATTTTCATGCTGGAAAGTTCCTTCTTCCACATTCCCTCCCGTTCGAACACTCAGCCAAACTACCCCTTGCTCGATTCACTCAACTGACCAGCCCTAAGCCACCGCAACTCCCAATTCCCCTCTAACTAACAGGCCGCAAATCTCCATAGATACCGAATCTCTACAAATCTGGCTGAAATCCACGCCTCTTGTACTTTCGATCACCTGCTTATAGCCGCAGGTTTGTTGGGGTTTGCTTTCCCTCTTCTTCAACTATTCGTCATTCTTCGTCTTTGTCTGCTTTGCGCAAGAGGTAGTCTTGAACGAGTCGCTAAATAACCTCCTCGCCTCCTTCACGACATTCCTTCCTGTTGGATCCGAAGTCGCGCTACCTTGTCGCTCTTCTGTTCGATTGGCAGTAATGAAAGAGCTTGCTCGTTGCAAAGGTAGAGATCTTTCTTCCTTTTGAGCGCTTCTTTGGCTAAATCCGTGAATCCGACGAACTCCAGGATTTGGTAAATCTGGGATTTACGGTAAATGAGGGAAACATAAGATTTAACTTGCTATGAGATTTAACAGTTCCCTAAATCCAACAGGATTTAACATAAATCATACAAAAATCTAGCATGAATCTAGTATCCAAACAACCTTTTTTTTATTAATTGCGATTAATTATGATTAATTGTAATTAATTATCATTAATTATAAATTATTGCAATTAACTATTATAAACTATAATTAATTATGATTAATTGCAATTAATTATCATTAATTTATTATTGATTTTAATTAATTAGTATTACTTATAATTAATCATGATTAATTATTATTAAATATAATTGTTCACTCAAGAAGAATAGGCGCGAACCTCGCTCTTGCAAGATCAAGATTCCAATTTTTCCTAAGGTAGATTGGATTTGAATTTAACCAGATTTTTCCTAAGAGTAGTGTCATGGTTTATTAGATATGGGTCCTACTTCCTATGAGCGCAAGCCCTCATAGTTAATTATCCCTTCTAACGCGTAGAAGAGCACTCTCGTTTAAGGATGAAATTATATTTAGTTTGTGCATAAAGTGCAGATGTGTGTGCAACAATGTGTGAATGTTCTAAACCCTGATTGTGGGGGGTGAAGGTAGGCCTGATCAAGATCCCATGGTTCCGTCATCCTGAGTATACCATAGTTTTTATGGTATCAACATTAACGACTATTGATCGTAGTGTCCATGAAATATGATTAGCAGCCATGAGTTACCTCCTTCAGGGATCCCGAGTAGACTGAGGCGGATATATATATATTAATTATTTAATTTGGGTAGGGACTTATGGCTTCATTCAGAAGTTGCCCATAGTTTAGGTTTGGGTTGGGTCTTACGGCCCCGTTTAGGAGTTGCCTGTGTGATTCGATTTGGATAAAGGCTTACAACTTTCATTTGAAAGTAGCCCTAATAACGGGTTTTACGGCCTCATTAGAGGTGGCCCAAATAGCGGGTTTTACAACTTAGCCCTATAGACTAAGATGCTTATGAGTTTTGGATGTTCAGATATATCTTATGGCTTCTAGATTTAGAAGTTACCTGACGACGAGTCTTACGACCTAACCCTGTAAGGTAAGTGGCCCGTATAGTGGATCTTACAACCTAGCCAGAAAACTTTAAGTTGTTATTACTTTACTTAATAAATAAATAAATATATATATTATACTTAGTGAAATAATTACTAATAGGATTTATTACTCCTATTAGAAGTAAACTATAGGGCTTAGATCACTAAAGAAGTAGCTTTACACAGTTCCCTGCCTCGACACCCATTTTAGTGTTTCATAGCAGTATTCGTAGTTTTTTTTTTTAATTCAGCAGTAAATTTACTTGCTAGTTGTTTACTTTTGAACCCTAGTTTTGTTTTGTTTAGTTGTAGCTTTACATTACCCGTTATATTTAATACACTATATTAATGCTACATTTGTTTGCTTGCAGGTAAGCGGTACTTGCAGCAGCTTGGAGAGCTTTGTTTGTTAGAGAGCTGTTGTAAGAGCTGAAGTTTTGTTTTGTTCATAGCAGGTTTTGGTGGTGGTGTTCTAAGTTGGTTTTAGTGTTTCAGTTGCTTAGTAATTGGAGACTTTGTTTGTGAGGCTGTTTTGTTTGTTGGCTTGTACTTGAGCTGGATTAGTGGAAAAACATTCTATTTCCTGCATTTTCTTTTATTTTGTTTTAATTGCATTAATTAATTAGATTAATTAATTGAGTTTTAATTTTAATTAAAATTAAACTTTAAATTGCAGCTCTAATTAAAATGTATTTTAAAATTTTTCTATTAATTTTGATTTAATTATTAATTAAAATTAAATTTTATTTGCTCAATTAATTTGATTAAAGTTTAAAGATTTAAATTCAATTAATTGTTTTTGTTAATTAAAAGGTTTTGGTTTTAATCTTGATTATTTATTTTATTTTATTTTAAAATAAGTTATTTAATTATTTAAATTCCTCTTATTTAATTTAATTAATACATGATTTTAGTAATTAAAAGATTTTAATTTAATTAAATTAGAGTTTAAATTTTAAAATTGAATTTAAAATTTAATTTAAAGTTTTAATTAGGTTTTAGATTAATTAGATATTCAATTAAATTTTAACATTATTTATAAATAAATTAATTAAAATTTAATTTCAATTAAGTAGTAATTTAAAGTTTTAAAATTAACTTGTTTAGTTAGATTTTAAGTTAGGTTAATTAATTAAAAAAAATTTCTTTAATTTCATTTCATTTAATTTTATTTAAGATTGATTAATCAATTTAATTAAATGTGAATTTTACTTAAAAATTAATTTAATTAATTATATTATCATTTTTAAATTAATGAATCATTCTCCAACAATTCATAAAAATTTGGCAAGCTCCTAAGACAAATTTAATAGTTTCGCAGGGTAATTTCGGCAGCCTCTCGACATCCTCTCCCAGCGAGGGGAGGTTAGGGAGGGCATTTGCCCTTTCGAATCGACTCAGCTGGATTAAATTAACGACGAGGGCTTCGGGGGACCGAATCAACCCCGGGACTTCCTTCAATCGGCGATTGTGATGTTCCAAGTATATACATATATATTACTTATTATTACTATTTACAACATTAATAATAATAATAATAAGGAGAATAATAATAAACATTATAATTTATTATCACTTTTATTATAATTATAATAGTTATTTACTCCTTACTGTTTCAAGAAAATAGAAATAAAGAAATTGTTTGGATGTGGGCTTGTTCATAACAGACGTGAACGTGGTTAGGAAGTATTGCTCGTGTGAAGAGTTAGGAGCAGGCTAACAAGCTGAACGACAGTAGGTGAGGGAGGAGGCGGCTTGGCCGGTTCTTGCAGTATGGTAGGTGGAAGCATGGGATGGTTAAGCCGACAGTTTGAGGTAATCAACAAATTGTCTCCCAACGAATTTATTGTGACTATGATACAATGAATTCGTTGTAATGTCTCCAAACATTTTTTTTAGCATTCAGGCTCGTCCTCACCCCCCTTTTTTTAGATAGTAATGTAGCTCGACCCTTAGGTTTATGAGCATGAAAGATTTGACTGCCATGGTAAATCATTTAGTTAGTAACCAATTTCTTATATAATCGCCTTCCGTTTTGCAAGAGCATATATATATATATGACGGCTGCATCATGCTTTGCGGGATTATACAAAATTTGCTGCCTGAATTACAGGGACGGATGACAAACGCCTCCTGCTTTGCACGACAGGGCAAAATTTAAGTACCCATATTCGAGCCATAGTGACGACGAGGAAAAAATTGTGCATTTTCAAATAGGTACCCCTGAAGACCCATACATGCCTTTCTGACACCTACTATGCACATTTTTCTTGATGTAACGGGAAGGCTATGACTCCCCAAATTTTCCCCAAACGGGGAATATGCCGGAGTGCAGCTGAAATTCAGACTGAAGATGAACAAAATTTAAATGAACAACAAGGGACCTGATTCAAGCTGAACGATAGGGAACATGACTTTCAAACTGAACAACAGGAAACTTGACCCTAAATTCTAAAATGTGCAATCAAATAAATAAAATAAAATACAAAGGTCAAATGATAATTCATCGCATTCAAATGAATATAAATTAACAAGCAGGGATCTGCAATGGATATATTAGCTTGCAAATGAACATTAACGAAGAGTTTGTAAATGAACAAGATAACTCACCCAGGTAAGGGACTTATGTTAAACAAAACTCCTAGCAATGATTAATAGTAATCATAGGGATATGTGCCCTAATTACAAGAAAATATGTTAACTTCCTACAACTGACGCTAAACAAAATACACTAGCTTTTAGCAAACAAGAGAGATTGGCAAGTGATGAATGTAATGACCTGACTTATTAATCAAGATATGTTCCAGGAGTTCAAAGCAAAATATAGTTTACACGTGATCAGTGCAGCCTGATTGCGAAGAGATCTGGTAGCCATCATGTAGGCAATTTGCAAAAAGGATAACAATACATTAATTCATCCACGATCACATATGAAGAATACAATAGTGTCCTGCAGAAAACATCAACATCTTGCATTCAACTTGTCACTGCCGACAAGTACATTAGGTCACCTATGGATGATGATGGTGGACATGACGCAAATCATCTGCAAGCTGAAATCAAGTGTCTGTCGTGAACATTTACACCTGCAAGTGACTATAGGAGGCCCATCAAGCTACAGTAGTCCATCTACGGGTGGCGACAAACAACATGTAGCAAATGCTAGATCATTCCTACCGCCAGCAATTATTCGATGACAAGAATATGCACTGATCCCCTCTCGCAAGAAAGGATTAGGTGATTAAGGTACAATGCCCACATCAATAGCACCTTGCAGGTAGAGGAGACAAATATGCATCAAATAACAACTTGCCAGCCAACATGCATGCGAAAATTAGTGATGAGTATAACTTAGTTGGCACCCAACATCAAAGTACAAATAAATGCACTAATTTGAATACAAACAAAGATAGTTGATATGACCTATTTGTGGATAACAACAGAGGATATATCGCAAGTACGATAAATCCCCTGTAGATAAAAATATATACACCACTTGCAAATAATAACAGATGACCCATTGTGCTATAACAGCCTACCTATAGATGGAAATAGAATATATGTGCTTAGCGTAGCTTACACGTAGGTGCCAACGAAAGGCTCCAATGCATACAACAGTGCTCGCTACAGACACCTACAAGCAATGATTGATAGAGATGTTGCGAGTATAAAAGATCCCCTATGAACAAAGAAGCGCACTCATCTTATATTGGAGCTGAAGATTTTGTTGATCAAGTACAATTAAATCCTCCAAGACACAGTTCCAGGGATCCTGATAATGATAGTTGGGTATAAGGGTAACTTGATGTACAGAGAAAGCATGTCGGCAAGTTACCAGAGGACGGTCCCAACTGCGACACTAAGCATGCGAAATTAAATGATTTTATGAATGATTTTGTAGAATCAAAGAATGAGCAACAACAACAACATCAAGCCATTGTCCCACTATGTGGGACAATGGCAAGTTACCAGAGGACGGTCCCAACTGCGACACTAAGCATGCGAAATTAAATGATTTTATGAATGATTTTGTAGAATCAAAGAATGAGCAACAACAACAACATCAAGCCATTGTCCCACTATGTGGGGTGTCGGCTACATGAATCCTTTTTCTCCATTGTGTCCTCTTAAAAGTCAAATTCTCATTTAAATCTAATAAAGAAATATCATTTCTAATATTTTCTAACTAAGTCTTTTTAGGTCTACCTCTACCTTTCTTAATTTAAGTAAAATCTAATACCTCTACTTTCCTAACCGGGTCATCGAAAGGTCATCATTTTATGTGACCAAACCATTTAAGGCGACTCTCTCTAATCTTATCTTCCACTAGAGCTAGTCCAACCTTTTCACGTATATGCTTATTTCATATCATGTCTCTAAGGGTAAATCCACTCATCCACCTGAGCATCCTCATCTCTGCAACACTTAACTTGGTATTATGCTTCTCTTTTAATGGCCAACATTCTGCACCATAAAGCATTGCAGGTCTCACCACCATCTTATAGAATTTTCCCTTAAGTTTGAGGGGGACTTTTCTATCCCACCATAAGACCGATGCATTCCTCCACTTCAACCATCCAACTTGAATTCTACTGATAATATCCCCATCTATTTCACCATCACTCTGAATAATAGATCCAAGATATCTAAAACGTGTACTCTTATTAATGACTTGATCATCCAAAGTCACAATCCCCCCACTGGGTCTATTACTACTAAAATTACACTCCATATATTTAGTTTTAGATCTACTCGAGAGAAAATCTTTAGACTCTAAGGTTGACCTCCATAATTCAAGTTTGCCTTCAACTCACTCTCTAGTCTTATCAACAAGAAGAATATCATCAGCAAAAAAAATACACCAAGGTACATCCTCTTGCAAATGTCTAGTGAGAACATCCATAACTAAAGCAGAAAGATATGGGCTTAAGGTTGATCCTCGATGTAATCCAACTGAAATAGGAAAATACTTGGTCAAACCACCTTGTGTTTGAACACAAGTAATAGCTCCTGCACATATCTTTAATAATTTGAATATAAGCATTATTAACTCCTTTCTTTTCAAGAACACTCCATAGCACTTCTCTTGAAACTTTATCATAAGCTTTTTCTAAATCAATAAATATCATATGTAGATCCTCCTTATTCTCTCTATATTTCTCCATCAAACCTCTCAATAAATGTATGGCTTCTATAGTAGACCTACCCGGCATGAATTCAAATTGATTTGAGAAACATTAATATCACACTGCAACCTACGCTCCATAACTCGCTCCCATTGTTTTAAAGTATGACAGATTAACTTAGTTCCTCTATAATTCGCACAATCTTGTGCATCACTTTTATTCTTAAAAATAGGAATCAATACACTCATTCTCCACTCATCTGTCATCTTTTTAGTCTTCAAAATAGTGTTAAAAAGTTTATTAAGCCACGAAATTTCTTCATCTCCTAAGCATTTCCACACCTCTATTGGAATATCATCATATCCAATAGCTTTTTCACACTTCATTTTCTTTAAAACCTCTCTAACTTCGATTTTACTAATATGCCAATAAAAATAAAAATATTTATTTTTATTTAGGGTGCTAATGTTACTAAGGTCAATCGTATTCTCACAATCTTCATTAAAAAGTTTAGCAAAATATCTCATCCACCTTTGTTGAATATCATCTTCTAAGGAAAGTACTTTTTGATCTTCATACTTAATACACTTCACTTGAACTAAATCCTTACTACCCCTATCTCTTTGTTTGGCTAACTTATACATATATCTTTCTCCTTCCTTAGTATCTAATCTGTTATATAAATCTTTAAAAGCTAAGATCTTTGCATCACATATTACTTTCTTAGATTCCTTACGTGCCTCTTTATATCTTTTTCAATTATCAAAATTTTTACATCTAAACTAATTTTTATAACAATTTTTCTAATTTTTGATCTTATCTTGCACATTTGGATTCCACCACCAACTATTTTTACTATTATAAGCTTTTTCCTTTGATACTCCAAGCACATCTTTCGTAATATTCTTAATAACACTAGCCACTTTTTCCCATATAACATTAGCATCCTCATACCCAGACAAAATCTTGAGATCTAAAACCTTACTCTCAAAAATATTTTTGTTAATATTCTTTAAATGCCCCCATCTAATCCTAGAATATCATTTTACTTTTTTTTTTTCTGCCCCTTCATCTTAAAGTCCAAAACTAATAAGCGATGTTAGATACATAAACTTTCACTCGGAATAACTTTACAATATTTACAATCTAAATGATCTAATTTTCTGATAAGAAAATAATCAATATGAGATTTACTATATCCATTCTTATACGTGATGAGATGGTCATCTCTTTTCTTAAATAAGGTATTAGCAATTAAAAAAGCATAAGCTAAAGAAAAATCTAATATGGTCTTACCACCTTCATTAGTAGTCTCAAACCCATGGCCACCATGAATACTTCTAAAATCATCTACCTCTCTACCAACATATCCAATTTAAAAACTCTTTCTTCAAGAGGTATCTTTTGTATTAATTCTTCTAACTCATTCCAAAATTTTAATTTTGAACACAAATCCAAACCTACTTGAGGAGCATAAACACTTATAAAATTAATAATCTTAGCATCAACAATAATCTTTAAAACTATAATTCCATCTCTAATTCTATTAATTTTTATAATATTATCCTCCAAACTCTGATCTATAAGCACACCTACACTATTTCTAATACGACTCCTACCCGAATATCATAGTTTAAATCATAAACTATCTATCTTCTTAGCCTTCGCTCCAACCAATTTAGTTTTTTGAATGCACAGAATATTTATCTTCCTATGAATCATAATATTTATTAATTTCATTAATTTTCCTGTAAGGGAATTTATATTCCAAGTTTATATCCTAATTTTAGTTTCATGGACTAGCTTCTTTGCCCACATCCGTCCTTGATATAAGAACTCTTGCCTATTTAATACTACACTCGGGCGTCGGTGCAACGACCCGTGTATACTTGTCGCTGTATTCAGGCTATACAGCGCATCGCTTCCAGAGGACGCCCTAACATTAACACAAGTTTTTAAAGGATTCATGTCATGATTATTTGACAAATTTTACACTAACTGTCGACTACCTAACGCAACCCTCTACTTTTTTCATCAAGGACTTGGAACCTGGCACCGACAGTATTAATCAAAGAATGAGCAGTTGAATAAAAAATTATCTCATTCTATTATCTCTGTAAAAATATTGAGGCTCCCAAAAATATGTCGCACTATTTGGGTGAAGATTCAGAGATCAAGCCTCGTAACCCAATGTCCTACATGTGCATCACAAATACATAAAACGGGCCCCTCGAGCTTTTATGTACCATGTGTATATTGGATACTAAAATGTCGCTAAGACATCGACTGAGACATCGAAGATGATCTTGCATTATATTATGTCCATGCTTCGAGGAAATACCTCGTGATGAGTCGAAGGCAAAGCAATCTAACGATGCACCAGCCGAGTCTTTGGTCTCATCAGATTATGATACCTCATCAATCACAAAACGACCTCATGTCGTTTGGATGTCCTTACCCAGTCTAAGCAAAAATCGGGTGACTTATGAATCTGATCTCTAAGGATGAGAAGGTAATCATAAGGAAGCTTGCTGGACTAAGTGATGTTCTTGTAACTTATCAATGGAAGCAGAATGCAACTCATGCATTGCTACTACAGATACGGACGGAGCCTACATCAGAACAATGAAGTATCTCATGGCTACATCGGATAACAACGCTATGATTCGCCTGTAAGCAAAAGCAGGGAATCTGTAGTAAAAACTGCAAACCACAGGTGGACCGAAGTGATAAACTTACAGTGTCACGCCACCAGACCCGCAGCGTTCATGCAAGCGGGTAGAAGGCGTTTGGACATTCCTAAATGAAATTTGACTCATTTATTAATAGTGATTATTTGCATAGCCAATAATCACAAAAACATCCCTTTGCACTGCATGCAAATATTTTTAAAAGCCCCTCATGCATGCATTGCAATATGGATAATTCATTTAAACATGTTACCCAGTATAACAAGATGCATTTAATTGTAACAAGTGCATTGCATTTACATGCTAATGTGTCACATATGCACATGTCATAACCTACAGAATATATCATGTGAGCATGCCATTCGACATTATCAGTATATTTCAAAATAACCTCCTGCATGCGTTTGTAAGATGCAGAGGTTTTCATTCAAGTATGTCATCTGATATTACAACTGCACGTTAAAATAACCTTCTGCATGTATTATTGTTAGAATGCAGAGAGTTTCATTCAAGCATGTCAGTTGACATTGCAATCAAAATTAAAAATAACTTCTTGCATGCAATAGCAGGATGCAAAGTGTTTCATTCAAGCATGTCATTTGACATTACAATTACATTCCAAAGTATCATCTAGCATGCATTTAGCAATATACAGAGGGCCTCATCCCAGTAATATCATGCATATATATAACAATCATATAAATGCATTGTGCAAAAATGTATTAATAGTATATACTCGCATGGGTCACGGTGAGCATATTATGGGTACACACGTGACGTCTGAGGATACTACACGGATTAACAAATGAACCTAAGTTGAACCAGATCCTCTATCAAGTAAATAAGGCAGAGTCAAAAAGGTTCAATCAACAAAAATAAAAGTGCCCATAAATATCCCAACGATGGCTGTGTCGATAGAAAATTTAAATCGGAGGGATTAAATCTTAAAAACTATGAAAAGTACAAAGCCTACAATAAATCTGATCCTTCATCATCTAATGAGACAAAGTTGATAAGGTTCAACTAATAAAATAAAATTACCCATAAATACTCTGATGATGACCGTGTTCAAAATAAATCTCAACCGGATGGATTAAATCTCAAGAATTTACTAAAGGCACCAAGCTTGTAATGAACTCGATCCTTTGTCAGCAAGATGACAAAGTCAACAAGGTTAACCATTAAAATGGAAAAATGCCCATAAATATCCTGATGATGACCATGTTGACAGAGAATCTCAACTGGATAAGACCACAAGCATTTAAAATGCCTCCAAATGCCCATAAAAATTCAGAAATAATAAAAGTCAAAAATATTTAAAATTAAAATAAATCATCAAACGCTTCAAGCAAAAAATTCATCCACTACAGTTTGCTGAGGTAGCAAATCTAAAAATTACTCCAGCTCACAAAGAGCTAATATCTAGTCGAGAATATCACTAGAATTCATTCTCAATCTATCTCTTACCAGTAAGGACGTGGCACATGTCCTCTAACCGGTGGTTTCATCGAAAAATGACACCACACCGTAGATTTCGCCGCCAAACGGCATCACAGGTAAACAGTTATGACCGGGAACCTTTAAATCGGGTGGTTTTGCCGCCAAATGACATAATTATATTACGGTCATAATTAGAGCCCGTATGTTCTCAATGCCGTTAAATCATTGAGCAATGAATCAACAAGATATAATCGATAAGACACAAAGCTCACTGTCAGCTAAGGTGGATTTAATTTATCCCCTTAGACAAACATCCACCTCAAATCTACAAAGTACCTTTAGACGATGGAACCCATGACTGCTGACAAGATTCTTAGTCAGGTTGGGTCGACTACCTCCTCTGACTGAGTAGATCAAGGACCACGATGGCCCGGGACGACGGAACCATGGGATCTTAATCGGGCTCATCATCACTCCCCCCCCCCCCCCCGGCGCCCACGCAACCATTCGCTTTTAAGTGCGAGATGGTGAAATTTCAAATTTTAAATATAAAAATTTTCAATACCAAACCCATGCTGCTACTATACACCAGATACCACGTATCTCTACATATCTGTTTGATGACTAGCCTTAATCGAAAGTTCTCTCTCATGATCGAGAGGGGTAATTAACTATAGGGGCTTGCGCCTATAGAAAACCAAAACTCAGATCATAAAGTCCTTACAAAATAATGGTGAAATCTCTAGGAAGTGATTTATCTGCAAACTCAATCTGTCTTCTAAAAATTTACCTCGAAACCTAATTATTAAAACTCTCCTTGACAACCCGAAGAAGTAATGAAGGGGTCTGCGGAGAGGCAGGGGCGCGAATTTTCGGAGCCCACATACTATTAGGGGTTTTTCCCTTTGATACTCCAAGCATATCATTTGCAACATTCTTAATATCACTGACAACCATTTTCCACATAACAGTAGCTTCCTCATGCACAAACAAAATATTAAGATCTAGAGTTTTACTCTCAAAAATATTTTTGTTAGTCTTTAAATGCTTTCATTTAATATGCGAAAAGAATATCGTCTTCATCTCGTATATAGAAGGACAGTTACATTAATTCATTGAAATGGAAGTGAAAAAAAGGGCCTGGGACTGCTTCAACGATCAGACTATCTTATGCTTTTGATTTGGAATAGAATAAGTTCACAAGATAGGTACTTCTCTCCTAGTTCTAAGAAAGGCAATAGTCCACTAAAAAAAGAGTCAGCCTAAACGGACTGGCGGTTCACAAAATGTCATATTCATGAAAGGCAGTTGGTAGGTGGATTTATTAAAGATCAACGGTACTTCTTAAAATAATATTTTACTTTATTTTTTATAATCCGCTCCTTGATCTTAAAGTCCAAAACTAATAAGAGATATTGGACACAAACAATTACTCGGAATAACTTTATAATCTTTGCAATCTAAATGATCTATTTTTCTTATGAGAAAATAATCAATCAAAATTTTACTATATCCATTCTCATAAGTGATGAGATGTTCATCTCTTTTTTTAAATAAGATATTAGTAATTACAAAATCATAAGTTATAGTAAAATATAATAAGGTCATACCACATTTATTAATCGATCCAAACTCATAGCCATCATGAATATTTTTAAAATCATCTAACTCTCTACCAGCATGTCCATTTAAAGCTCCTCCAATAAAAACTCTTTCTTTAAAAAGTATCTTTTGTATTAATTCTTCTAAGATATTCTAAAATTTTAATTTTAAACATATATTCAAACCTACTTGAAGTGTTACGACCCGGCCCAGAGACTCGAATTAATAAGGCAAAAACAAACTATCGGATGGTTGATTAAAATTTTCAATTACTAACATTTCCAAAGCCGCAAAATATATATAAATATCTTTCTCTTGGAGCGTAGTGCCTACGATACACATTTTCTTCTCTTCTGCTCAATTTAGTTAATTGAATTATACCTGAAAATATTTTTCAATAAGAAGAGTGAGTCATAACATAACTCAGCGATTAATTCATACATCTAAATTACAATAACACAAGGCATTACGAACAACATTCATGATCTTTTCAAAACATAAAATAATTTCATTTAAATTTATTTCAAACATGACCATCAATGTTATACATGTTATATATTTATCTATATCTTTATCCTTTCTCGTAAATAATAGTATAATACAACCGTCATAGGAGCTACCGTCTAAAATAGTGTCAATAAAGGTATTACTTTTCTATTTCCGTGTTCTTTTTCATAACCTTATTCATTTAAGTGCGCGGGTATATTGCGTCTCTAGCCAATACTATAAGGAGGTGTACTCCATCGATCAACATGCACATGCAAGCATAAATTATATCATTTATATTTTCATATAATTTTATAGACATATATTAAGCATCATGACATAGGTTGAGTGACCTCTCTATAATATAATAATTCAAGGCTTCTAGATCAGCATGATTAATTGTCTTTAATTAAAAAAAAATCATAAAATATTAACAGTAAAAAAATTAAATAATAATAACATTTGATGTATCATGGTAGGAGAAGCAAATATCATTACTGTAAATTAGTACATTAATACTCACCTTGATTCTAGGTATCTTGCTTATTCACTCTTACTCCATGCTTCGAGGTCAATAGATTATCACATATATAAAAGAATTTATTATTAACAATCTAACTTAATATTTTAAATTTCTTCTCTTTTTAAATATACTTAAATTCC
Source organism: Dendrobium chrysotoxum (assembly GCA_019925795.1). Lineage (NCBI taxonomy): Eukaryota > Viridiplantae > Streptophyta > Magnoliopsida > Asparagales > Orchidaceae > Dendrobium > Dendrobium chrysotoxum. Next base: position 57,388,814 of record CM034307.1, read on the forward strand.
TAAAATAATTATCGAATGTTTCACTTATTAAGATTTCATTTATTATTGAATTTTAAATACATGTGCTCTCTCTCTTACTCTCTAATTAGTTAGTTAAAGCACCTAATTGCTCCTGTATTAATCAATTTCTAAAAGTGCTTATTTTATCATTAAATTTTAAATTACTAATAAAATTTATTCTCCTCTTTCTAGATGAAAATTATTATTTAATTATTACTATTTTCTAAATTAAATTTCTATATCAGTTTATTTATGATATCTCACTTAACTTAATATTCTCATTTATTTCTATTTCTATTTTAGTTTATATATATATATATATATATATATATATATAAATAAATAACTTTATCATTGATCATTCAAAGAAAAATCATAATCTAATTATTACTATTCTCTAATTGATATTTTAAATTTTCTAAAATAAATAATAAATAATTTTAATATAATTTTTTAATTTTAATATTTCTTAAAAATTTTCTTACAATTATCTCTAATTAAAATTCTAATTATATATATATATATACACAAACACACATAAAATTTCTATTTAAAATATTAATTTTCTTAATCATATTAAAAACAAATCTTACCCCTCGCTCGATCTCTTCTGCTTGCCTTACTCGCTCGACCTCCCCAAAGTAGGGGTGTCAAAATCAAGTTGCAGGTCAAGTTCGGGTCAAACCCGACATTGACCCACCGCTGGTTGACACGACCCAAACCCGACCCGTTTTGCAAACGGGCCGAAAATACCAACCCACACCTGACCCTTCAAGTTTTCGGGTTGACCTGACCCAACATGAGACGTCTTCGAAGGAGGTCGGGTTGGCGGGTTGTCATTGTTGAAGGAGTCATCGTTGTCGTCGTCGAAGGAGGCCAAGTTTTCATCGTTAAAGGGGGCATCGTAGTCGTCGAAGGAGGTTGGGTTGTCATCGTCGAAGGAGTCATCGTCGTCGTTCAAGGAGGTTGGGTTGTTATCGTCGTTGTTGTTGAAGAAGGTCGGGTGGTTGTCGAAGGAATTGTCGTCGTCGTCGTTGAAGGAGCTCGGGTTGTCGTCGTCGAAGGAGGAGGCTGTCGTGACTTCCGAGCCTAGACAGGAGGTTGTCGTCAAATGAGGCGTCACTGTCGAAGGAGCCTGACATCGAAGGAGGCATCATCGTCGAAGGAGGTCGGTTAGGGCTTGCGGGCGGAACCGTCGAATAGGGATGTTGGTTGATCCGAGTCAACCTCGGGTTAGCGGGTTAACACAGATCCGACCCATTTTTTCAAATGGGTCAAATCCTGGAACTCGAACCCTACCGTTTGCAAAAAGAGTTGACCCTAACATGGAATTTTCATGTTGGGTTTGGGTCAGGTTTTCAGGTCGTGTCAAATATTGACACCCCTACCCCAAAGCATAACTCTTATCTCTCTCATTCGTTTGCCCGTTCTCCCTCTCTTCTCTAATTTTTAGCCAACGACGAAACCCTTCAACTTCCACTACGCCAAAAGACGGGAATGAGCTTTTCGTCTTCACGCGATTTGGCTCATTCGACTTCCGCGATTCCAAACATCTTCTTTGTCTTCCTCAACTTCTTTGATTTCCTCAACTCCATCAGCTTCCAAGCGACGCAAAGCCACAAACGAAAGATTCCTTCGACTCCTTCACCTTCGTATTCTCATGGCTCCAAGCTACGAAACGGTCTCTTCCGCCTCCTTTGCCTTACTAGTCTTCCTCGCCTTCTTTGATTTCTACACGATGAAACCCCGAGTACGGAATATTATATAAAGGGCCTAAGCACTTATAATATTAATAATCTTAGCATCAATAATAATCTTTAAAGTTATAATTCTATCTATAATTTTATTAATTTTTACAACATTATTCTTCAAACTCTCATCTATAATCATACCTACACCATTTCTACTATGACTCCTACCAGAATACCATAGTTTAAATCCTAAACTATCAATCGCCTTAGCCTTTTCTTAAACTCATTTAATTTCTTGAATGCATAGAATATTTATCTTCTTATGCATCATAATATATATTAATTCCATTATTTTGCCTGTGAGGGAACCTATAATCCTAATTTTAGTTTTACAAACTAGCTTCTTTGCCCACATCTATCTATGATAAAAGAATCCTTGCCAATTTAATACTACACCGAGCGCCAGTGCGCGGCCCTTGCACACTTCTTGCTGCATTCAGGTCATACAGCGTGTCGCTTCTAGGGAACGCTCTAGCATTAACACAATATATTAAAGGATTCACGTCATGATTATTTGATATGTTTTACGCTAACTGTCGACTACCTAATACAACCCTCCATTTTTCTCATCTAATAAATTTAGCAAAGAAGAAAAATCTCAATAAAAACAAGTCCATGGAACATTGTATGTAGAACTAAATAGATAGAGAAAGTAACGCAAGTTCATAGACCATAGTAAGTAAACCTCTCCACATTTTTCTGCTTTATATTTCAAGCATGCTTATGACAATTAAAAACTTATGTTGCACCACAAATTCCCTCCCTCCCTCCCGATTCATGCTTACTAGCAAATAAGTAATAGATTTAAATGGAATATGAAGTAATTATCTCTCATTTATCATTTAAATGTCAACTTTAATTATAATAATGTTTGGCTTTTAAAAATATATACGAGTAAATTAAATTATTTATGACTATTCCTATTATATTGATTTAAGAATAATTATGACTATTCCTATTATATTGATTTAAGAATAATTATACCATATGATAGAAAAGACAAAAACCAACCCAGAACTGACTGGTTAGGAAACAAACGGAACCAAACAATTTTCATATTTTAATGGTTTGGCTTAAATTTGTAGTTTTATAATTCCATTTGGTTTGGTTCCAAATATAGTTCTGTTTAGAACCAAATCAATTCATGTCCACCCTTAACAAGGGTCTTAACTATGAAACCTAATGAAAAAGGAACAAATAAAAAAAAATATCAAGAATAAATCAATTCGAACTGACTAACCAAAACCGATAGTCAAGCTTAGGCACAAAATTTTGACCAAATACATAAAATTGACCTGACCTGACCCAATCTCATTTATGACTTGAACTTGTGCGCAAATATATCTGCTTTACACGAACTAACACAACATGAGAATTTTAAGTGTATTTCAAATTGTCTGAGTCGACCCAACCAAACATAAACCCAATCAAAACTCGAAAACCATGCAGAATAGTTGGCCAAACTATCAAACCAAGCTTGGGCAATAGTTTTCAACCTTTTGATCCTATTTGTACCAACCTGAGCCACATAGTGCCAAGGTCATTAGCATCTTTAGCACAAACAAACTTGAAGGGCACATGGAGGCAAAAGAAAGAGGCATCAACAAATTGACCAATTGCTTATGTCAATAATAGTTCTATGAGTCTTAATTGAACATAAATTGGTTGAAGGCATCGGAGCAGGTCAAAGTCATCAGAGTAGTCATTGACGGCCACACATGTGATCTTTGCAACCTAAAATGATCATTAGAAGTCAGATGCAATATATTGGGACTAAAGATGATCAGCATTTCTAAAAGGGGTACTACTTACAACAATAATCATTGGTAGATCAAGATGCAGTTAACTTTGGTATAAAGCTTGCCTTCAACCAGTAATCATTAACTATGGTAGTGAAGACAAAATGATGATGATAACTAGCAACTACTAAAGATGGTTAATTGCATTAAACTTTTTTAAGCTAACGAGCTAGCTCTTAACCCATAAAAGCCAACATTTTGGCCCCCGTTCATTAAAGTTAGTCATCAAGATCAAGATTTTTAGAGGGCAAAGCTAAAGCACTCAGGAGCTAACGAAGCTCCTTTGCTAGCCCTAGCCTCTACAATGTTCTCAAACCCTGAAACTCGTTGATCTATTGATACTCGAAAAAAAGTAAATCATTTATCTTTTCTATTAATTGTTCAGTGTGATTCGAATATAACCTCTACTGTCCTGGCTCATCTCTATTACAGCATTGAAACTACTGTTGAAATGAAAACTATGCTACCATACTTGGAGGGGCAACATTGAAAATGGAAAAACATAGAAATTGAAAATTTAGAGAACTATGAAGTTGTAAAATTGAAAGATCAGTAAAAGCATTCATTATTACCTAAAATGCAAAGTTCACATCGAGCCATAAATTGTTTAAAAAACGAGAAAGCGTCACAAAACACATTGTTGTTTAACAAGCAAGCATACCTCTCTTTAGATTTGGCAACCTTATCCTTCGCCAAGCATCTTTTACATGAAGACTACTTTTCCCAAGCATATCAGCCAATTTCTGCCATCTTGGTCCATGTTCTGCATGATATCTTTACAAGAAAACTAGCTCAATTTGATAAGCAACAAAAAAGGCTTTTAACAATTAAGAAATCATTTAGACTGACAAGAAGCTAGAAACCAAATCAAATAACTAAGTTACAAAATAGCAGAAAGTATACATTTTTTCATTCTAACCAGGAAAGTACATAAACAATGTTTGAGTTACTAAAAAACTGACACACTCAAGTCCGTATTACACATAACAATAATAAATAAAATTCATCACAGATTTATTACTCTTAACAGGTCTTTGATATGCAACTTTTACTAGCTTTAAAAACACCGTTGTTGGTTCCAAACAAAGATGAGAATGATTGAGGTTTGAAATCAATCAATTATAAAATTTAAGCTAAAATCCATAAATCGAATCCAGATCTAAATTTTGCTAATGCTACGGTCATCCACAGAAGCAACGTAAAATGACAACCTGATCGTGATGAAAAATAGTTGAAGTTATGCTAGCATGTCACAATAAGCAATGTGCCGCCAGTGACTATCAAAAGCACTGAAAATTCACGGGGGGATATGGCTGCCTAAAACCTAAAGCTCTTAAGTGCCACCATAAATATTTGCTCGAATGAAGTGGGGAGGAAAAATAAAAGACTATCATGTACAAATTTAGTTTATTAATAAGAAATATTTCTGAATGGTATTAAATAATAATCATCATATGATATTTGATTAGGTAAAATGACAAATCATCAATATCCATTTCTTTAAAATTTCAAAAATTTTACTTAGTAAATAAATACAATTAACCTAAAGTTCTTAGCATACAAGAGATGAATAATGAAATTTTGAGTACCATCTATTCCATCTTTATTATTATCCATAATATCTTATATATCACTAAAATTATATCCATCCATTTGATTTGTTGTCTCATCAACTCATCCTCTTCATCTTCAAAATTTATTAATAAAAAATTTGACGCTCTTCCGCATACATTTGATCTAGTTTATTTCCAAGAACAATTCCGTGTTTCACCTACCTATATTCTCTTCTCAACTCTTTAAATCTCACGTTATCATCATCATTATCAAAAGCAATCTCATCTTTGGCATAAGGAGTATTTGCATCCATCACTTAAATCAGGACAAGATGCTGGCCTCAATAAATGCCGGGTTAAGAAAAAAATGTCCATCCGCCTAGGCATGCCTTAGCAATGACGTTCGCCTGAGGTGCGCACAAGGTGATGCTTCACCTTGCCCAAGTGCCCAATTCTCCTTTAACAACGCTTAAGCCTAATTAATCAAAATTTCGTGAGAAACAGACAAATGCCAACAATAATATCTCCCACAAGTGATGCACCGCAACTTGATCTAATCATGGTGAAAAATATACAATATTTGACTAGATTCAACTAAGATTAGAACTACTAAGAATTTGAAATTTCATAATGAGAAGACCAAAGCATTAATTGAGATAAAGATTAAAAGAAGAACAAATATCATAAGTATGCGAGCAACAAAATGGGAATGATGAAAAAATTCAAAGATGTTAAGGAACTAGAAGGTAAAACAATATTTTATATCAAGAAGATTAATATTAAGAAAAGCTAGGGTAGATGGATAAAAGATTTAAAAATAAAATTGAAAACATTAATAAAGTGGTGAAAGATATTGCTAATAAGTTAATAATAGGCATTATAAATGTGGTTCATGGTTAACCTACCAAACACGGAATGAAAGATAGTTTAAAAATTAATTTTTTCAAGAAATGGATGAAATAGGAAGAGTTTAATTATTGGTAGTGAATTAAATGTATATATAGATTCTATTGGCAGAAGCTATGAAAACATCCGTGGTGAGCAAGTTATAGAAGAAAAAATGCAATGGAAAAGCTATTTGATTTTGCAGCACATGATCATGACTCATAACAATTTGTTATTTAAAAAAAAGGTAAAAACAATTTGTTATTTTAAAAAAAAGGGGGAATATGACTCATGACAACTAATAATTTTTAAGAAAAATATTAACAATATATGCATTTTATCTCCAAATAGGAGGTCAAAAGTTCATTATTACAAAGAAAATAAGTTGGTTTTAGGAAAACAGTTAACCACATAACATAGAACAAAAGTTTTTGATGCGTCTTGGAGGTATAAAAATAGCAATCAAAAGAAACAACTTCCCAAAGGTAGCCTATAAAACTTGGCCGGTGGAAAGTTACAAATCTTTCAAGATAGGTACTTTCAAAGACGCAAAATTAATTGAGATAGACGGCTAGTTAGACTAAGAATGTTACTATAAAAATTTTAGAAGACTACAGATAAAGATTATACATGATTGGAGAAGTGTTTTGGTACTAATATTCAAGAACAAAAATAATTGTTCAGAATTGTGATAATAAAGGAATCAAACTCATGATCAGAAAGTGATGGATGAAGGTAAAGAAAAATAGGCTCAGAAAAAACACATTAGCATAATAGAATCGATTTTATTTTTTGTCAAAAAAATCTAACATAGAAGAACTTGTTCAGCTAATTCAATTAACGTAAGAATAAATCACAAAAAATATTTATTTATTTAGGTATGTCAGAGTTATCAAAGACATATGTAATGAGTGATGACTAGTTGCATGGCATTACCAAAAAGTTCCAAATCATAGTGGGATCACATCAAGAATAATTATTAAGTTTATATATTTTGTTATAGAGATGTTCACAAAAGATGTTTAAAGTGAGGCATATTAGTACATGCTACATGCGAATAACCATTCTAATTAGTAAGACCGCTATGAAATTAGCACAATTAAAGAAATTTTTAAAATTAGCATTAAAATTAGTGGTGCAAAACTGACAATTATGATTCAAAATGACGAGAAGACCAAGTAATACTTAATTGTCTAGGCTAAAATATCTATAGTTCATTATTAAGAAAAATAAGACATGTATAAGGATATAACCTTTCGAGATTAAGGATGGGTAATAAAATAAACAAGTACCACATGAGTACCAAGCAATATGAGAATATCACGAAAGAAAAAAAATAAATATGCTAAAAATGCAATTAGATTGGATAAGTTATATTGCTCCAAGTGTTGGAATAATAAAGATTTCAGTGATAACCAAGTTGAGTGTAACAGAATGAAAATCTTATGATGTGGGTGTGACAAAATAGGAAAGAAGATATTTCGATGTAGTTACATAAAATGGAAACATTTCTTAAAGATAATATAATGGAAATAGAGAGCGATTTGAGCATGTAGAATGTAGGATAAAAGATACACAAATAAGATAGGCATATTAAATTAATGTGAAGGAATCAAGTAAAAAAGAGCACATTGAAAACCACACTTAACAGTAATGATTGGAGAAGGACTCAGAGTTTGTCTAAATAACTCAGATAAGGCTAATGATGATGATGATGATCTATAGCTTTAGTACTAAAATAAAAAAATAAAAAAAAAGTCTAGCTTTAGTACTGAGAGTTTCTTTTAATTTAAAGTCTTCTAGGGTTTATAGCTTGAAGTTTATATTGTCAATTTTCAATTCAATCTCGGTTTTATCAAGTTTTAGACATTCAAGGTTTCTCATGTACTTATAGGCAAGGATTTGTTTGGGAATTTTTCAAAGAAATAAACATCATGTTCCCAGCTGCATATTTCATAGAATATGAAAACGCCGGTCCTAAGAAAATGCAGTCATTTCTAGAATAGCATTTGCCAACATTAGATGAAGATGCAGTTTAGATCACAAGTAATTTAATATATTTATTATCAAAATATTCAAGGGAGAAAACCACTCCAAAAACGAATATATACTTTGGATAACCTTTTGATAAGTTCAAGCTCTTCAGGCTCCCATTTGCGCTCTTCACTTCTCTCAAATAAAATATGTGCTCTTACCATTACGATTTTACGTGTCCTCCAAGGCAGAGCAGCGGCTGCAATTGACATGATCAAAACTAAAACATGTGAATATGTGTCTCGGCATCAAACAAATTAGGCCACAAAAAACAGTTGCCTATCAAATTGTAACACAAGCTTCTTCAATTTTCAAGTAGTTGGATAATAATTTAATAAAACATTTAGCAGCATCCAGTCATTCAAAGCAAGAAAAATCTACAAATAGTAATGAAAAATTAAAATAATGAAACAAACAAAAATTAAATGTGACAAAGAAAGCGAACATGCCATTTATACCAAATAAAACATTTTGAAATAGAAAGACATCATTAAGCATGTCATTAGACTTGTAGAACTTACTGATTCACCTCTATGAGTCATTTGGTATTCATTTATGCATTGAGAGACAGCCATCATTAGCATTGCGTTTAGCTGTTCATTCCTAAAGCTAAGATATAGCTTAAGGGTGAGAATAGTTCGATTTGGTTCAGCTTTACTAATTTTCGGAGATAAACTAACAATATCAGTTCTCAAAAATCATAAATAAAACCAAGGATGAGGTGAACTAATTTTCGGAGAACATGAAGAAGCATCCGTCTGGAAGACTCAGACCAATGTGGAAAGTTGTTCGTGCGTCTGTACCAAGCCAAATAGGAGCTGCTATAACAAGCATCGACCTTCATTACCCTTGCCAGAATTCGGAGGATAAAATCCCAAGCAGCCTTCATTGCTACACATGATCTTGCGGATAGCCTTCATTGCTATCATTTGACACCGAAATGTCTAAAATTAATTCATCCCATAGTATTGACCAAATTGAGGATTCTATGGTGCACCAAGGATGAGGTGATCTCCAAAGTATGCAACATTCCTATCGCCTAAATAGGAAGAACTTGATGAGGACATCCGTCCGTGGAGAGTCTACCAGAGATGGGGCCATCGATCTACGGCCACGATCGCACCGCTTTACTTTTGATTATCATTGTATCAGATTTATTATTGATGTATTAATTTATTATATTTATGAGTTTTATTGTCTTTTCCGTTTATACCCTCACCTGAGGGATTAGTCCTATATAAGCCCTAAGGGCATGTTGGTCTTTTATTTTCCTCATTTTATGTGGCTATTTAAAGCCACCCTCTTCTTCTTTTGAGGGTAATGAAGAATATTATGAAAAATTTCAACAATGATTCCTTGAGTGCTTGAGAGAGAGTTTTGGTGAGAACCCTAGGTGCGGGAATCGGATCACCCACCAGCCGCAGGAAGTGTCCGAGCTCGTGATGATCTCCTTCTTTCTTTCTTCCTTCCTCCTTCCCCACCGACCACCATCCAAACTTCTTCCAAGAGCAACCGGCCAAGCATCCCAATCCCTCCCTTTTCTTCCTGAGTCGCCGGTCACATCAACCCAAGCCCACTAGCCGCCAGCCAAAAACCTCCCAAGCCTTCAACCACCGGCCCTATCTCCCCCTTCCCTTCCCCTACCGACAGCTGCCCTACCCAAGCCCCAAACCGCCACCACCTTCCCTTCCCTCCTTCCTTTCTTTACAAAAATTCTTCTAGGGAAAGAATTGAAGACTTACCTAATTTGGATCATCTTAAATTTGGAATGATTTCAAATTTCAAATTCAAATTTATTTGAATTTAAATCATTTCTTAAAATAAGATTGATCTCATTTGAAAACTTTCCAATCTTTTCAAATCTGACATTAATTAGAGATTCTCCTTTAATCCTCTTTTCTTAATTAATACCCTATGTTTGGAAAGGTTTCAAATCCTCAATCAAGTTCCCTCTTGCATAGCTGGCCCTCCCTCTCTCTCCAATCCAATTAACTCACATCAATTCCTCCCCAAAATTCCTCAATCAAACCCAATCAAGGGTTGCCGCCCCGCCCCCCCCCCCCCCCCCCTCCCTCCCTCCCTCCCTCCCTCCCTCCCTTCCTCTCTCCTATCTAATTAACTTCCCCCCAATTAAACTCTCCAATCAATCCCCTAATTCCCCTCCAAGCCCAGTCGCCCCCTCCCTTCTCTCTTTTCTAATTCAATTACTCCACTAAACCTCCATCCATTCCCTCTTAACCCCTCTTAGCCCTAGCCGCCTCCACCCAAACCTCCTCCGCACAATTTTCTTCCTTTTGAAGTTTCTGATTGCTGTCCATACAATTTCAGCAGGAACTTCTTGCTGTCCTACACCTCCAAAGGCCACTACTTGCTGCCTGAGAGCTCCCAACCTCCTTACAATTGCTGTCCCGACTTTTGGCCATCTCTAGGCCAGCTGTCCTGGACTTTTCAGCAAGAAGTTTTGCTGCCCAGCCCTCCGGAGCGACACTGTTCGCTATCCAGACACCCAGGCACATTAAAGTTTATTGTTTCCCACATGTATGGTGGATCATGAACAAGACCACGGGTTTGTTTATAACGTTCAAGGTCAAGTTGATATTCTCAAATCACCATTCTTCGACCTCAACCCGAAAGTTGATCAAACCGTAGAGGAGTACGTAGAGAGGATCGTCTTCACCCTCGCTGCCGCCATCGACGAACAACTTTCTTTTGTCCAGTGGCAGATTATTTCCAAGTCTTGAGCAAGGTGAATTTCTCCTCCAAATCTTTTTTCCGTTCTAAGACTTACCTTAACTCGTGGTTTCAATTGATTCATAAAGGTTATGTTAACCCCTTCCGCTAAGCCTAGTACTTTAGAGATTGAGTGAGTGGATCTATTTTCATAGTGTCTAGTCCCATTGTTAACTTAGGGATTTATCGTTGAAAATTTTTCATGTATGTTATGCTTGAGTAATTGAATATTTTGTGATCTCAACTTCTAGTTATGTAACTTGGCCTAAGCTAGTTCACCCCTTTCTTATTTTATTTCGTTGTTTAAATCACTACAAGTCTTTTAATTAATATTGCTCTCTAACTTAAAGCGTGCAAAATCCTTGCTTAACATCACCTAGGCATTTAAGTCCTGCATCATTTGGTATCAGAGCATGGTTGCATTTAGGTGCCAATTAGGAGAACTTTCCGTATATGTTTAGCATCTAAATTGCATCCTGCACATTTTAAATCCATTTGCTTGTTTGCATATTAATATCTTTTCACTTTTGCATAAGTTTTGAGTCACCTTAGATATTAGGATGGACCCGGAACAGTTACACAGGACTCTAGATCTGTCAGTAGGACAGATAAACACCATTAGTCAACAACTCAAGGAAAGACAAGCTGACATAGCTGAACTCCGTAGACATACAACTGAATGATTTGATACCCTAGATCGAGGTAGGAACCACCCTATCCCTTACACTCCGTCTAGACCATCTTCCATGTACGGGGACGATACATTTCAAGAAGAGGGACCACCTCGTGCCCTTTATCGAGCCCCCCAGTATGGACATGACCATAACGCCGACCCAGATACCCAGATATTTTACTAATGAAAAATATCGAAGTCGATGCTCCAACCTTTGACAGTACCCTCAATCCCCAACTTTTCCTAGACTGGATCAAAGGCATGGACAGTTTCTTCAAATGGTACATCTTTGAAACTAGAAAAGTCCGATTTGCTGAGATGAAACTAATAGGCAGGGCTAATCAATTTTGGTCAAACCTAAAAAGCCTTAGAGAATCCCGAAACGAGTATCCCATCACTTATTAGCCTTCAATGAAATGCGAGCTCAAGCAGAAGTACTTACCTCCTTCGTACTTCCCTAGGCTCTTAGATAAGTGGAATAGGCTAACTCAAGGAAACAAACTGGTAAAGGAATACATCGTAGCTTTTGATGATTATATGATTCGCTGCAAGAGGGAGACCTCTACTACCCCTGCCCAAATTCTATCCATGTTCCGTATCGGGTTGCGCGAAGACCTGCGCAACGAACTGTTTGCCCGAAACATTACCACTCTTGAAAATGCCTACAGCTTAATGCTAGATCTTGAGGAAATCCGTCCCCAACACACGAGCCGACACCAAGATTCAAGGCCTACCTACCGACCCTCCAGTAGTTCGAACCCTCACCACTCCAATGCACGGCTGACACCAGGAAACCATGCCCGACCACCTTTTGGTCCTCCCACACCGCGTCCTGACTTTAGGGGTAAGCCTTCCACCCCGGATACCCCTAAGTCTTACCCAGGGACCAAATGCTTTCAATGCCAGGGGTATGGGCATATCTCCTCTCAGTGTTCTAGTCCTTATAAGATCACTATTATTGAGGAGGTCACTGATGAAGAGCTTGAGCCCGATGCCGACCAGATTCACAAAGTTGAAGATGAAGGTGAATTCTTTGAGGAGCACGACGACACCATTGTCATCCACTACATTCAGAAAATTGATACCTCTCCCATCTGCGTGGTGAGATGGACACTGTCATAACTTGTTGCCACTGATGACTGGCGTAGGATTTCAATTTTTCACACCTACACCAAAATCAAGGATAAAAATTGTAAAGTCTTAATGAATAGTGGCAGTTGCATTAATGATATCTCTTCCAGCATGGTGTCCAAGCTTAACCTGTCTGTCGTTCCTCACCCAAACCCTTATTAGGTAGCCTGGGTCAACTCCACTGCCTTTGAGGTGAAGGAGCAAAGTCTCATACCAATCTCCTTCACTGACTATAAGGAGAATATTTGGTGTAATGTGCTGATTATGGATGTTAGACAAATCATCATAGAGTGTCCCTGGCTCTTTGATAATGATGTCCACATTTATGGGCGTTCAAACACCTGCGTGTTTGAACATGCAGGCAAAAAAATCAAACTTTTTTCCATTATAGCCCAGGGTTAGGGACAATCCTAAACCTAACCCAATCTAACCCAAGGGGCTAAATCTTGTGACCGCCAAGGTCCTGGATTCTGAGATTACCCAAGGTGCACCCCTATACTCTTTAGTTGGCCATGAGACTCCCACTGAGTTTGATGAACCAATCCCTCAGGAGGTTGTTACGCCGGCCCAGGAGGGGCCGGCTGGACCGGTCCTGTTTTACGTCAGGCAAAACCAGCAGGGGGGTGGCGGAAGGCAGGGGGCCCAAACAGCAATTAAATCAAGTTTTGGAGGAATTTTTTGAATAGGAGGGTTGTTTAGGGATTTTGTATTATTCCTTTGGAGTTAATTAGGGGCTAAAGGGGGAATTAGGGTTATCTTGAGTTTGAATGTAATTTAGAGATCTAGGGTTTATGTGCTTGGGCTCTTAGCATTGCCGGAGATTTGGAGAACTGTTCTTCCTCTCGAATTGAAGAATATTGTATCGTTGCTATTTTCTTTCATCTCCTAGTGGAATACAAGTTGTTTGCTTGATTTATCTCTCAAATTTCCTCTATTTCTACTGTTTTTCCATTGTTTTACTGTTGCAAACAGCAATTTCCTTACTGTTTGGGCACCAATTTGGGCTAGGCTTGCTTGCGAACTCAAGTATTGCCTTAGGGTTACTTGCGAACTCAAGTATTTCCTATTAAATTGGTATCAGAGCATCGTCTTGGGACCATTAGCCGCTGAAATCCTGAAATTTCAGCGGGCTTTTTGGCATCCGGAGGTAGATCTCTTGTGATTCTTCAGAAGAAAAATGGCCGGAAAGAATGTTGAAGTCTTGGAAGGCGAAATTGGTCAATTAAAATTAGATTTGGAGGGAAAATTTTTTTATTTTCAAAATCAAATCACCTCCAACAATGAAAGATTGGAAGGGAAGTTCACTGTTATGGAAGAGATGTTGAAGAAATTAATTGACATAAAGACCAATCCGACGACATCGGAAGTAAGAGAGACCACCGACGGCCATGGCGTAGGAGGAAATCAGAACCCGTTTCGAGGGAGGAAAATCCAGAGATGGAGATCCTTAAGGGGGAGGACGACATGCCGCCTCTAGAACCGTTGTCTAGAGAGGAGATGAGCCTTGGTTACGACAGAAGGGGTGCTAATTTTGTTGGAAGAAGGGAAGAAATTCACCGCAGGGGTGCTGAATTTGAAGGGAGAAGAGGGGAATATGATGAAGGGTTTGGGTATAATCGTCGGAGGGACAATCGGGACACGTGGGGAGCACCTCCTCTTCGAGGAATGGGAGGTTATGGAGGATACTGGGGATACGGAGGAGATCCCAAGGTGAGGAAGCTGAAGATGCCCATCTTTGAGGGCGAGGATGGCCATGGTTGGATTTACAAGGTGGAACGATATTTTGTTGTTAATGAGTTAACGGAGGAGGAAAAGCTTACGGCGGCGGGTTTGTGTTAGGAAGGAAAAGCACTGGCATGGTATCAGTGGCGTGACAAGAGGGAGCCCATCCGGAACTGGAGGGAGTTCAAAGAATGCTTACTAGAGCATTTTCGAGCCGATGGGGGAGGAGACTTCTATGAGCAATTCTTTGCCCTGACTCAGGAGGGGACCATGGCGGATTACCGTGACAGGTTCGAGTATTTGGCCAGCAGATTGGATCATATCTAGGAGTCAACCCTGGAAGGGAACTTCATGAAGGGGTTGAAACCTGAAATACGTACAACAGTCAGAGTGTTGGAGCCGAGGAACCTAGGAAAAGCCATGGAGCTGGCATAGTTGGTGGAAGACCAGAAGAAATCAGAGAGGGGGGCTCGGGAAAGCTACTCAGGGGGATCGTACAGGATGACTACCACCTACTTAAAGTCCAAAGGGCCAACCACAGGGAGTCTGAAGGAAGTACCGAAGGAGAAAATTAGAGGAGGGGGAAATGGGGGACAGTTCAAAAAGCTGACTGAGTAGAAGTTACAGGAGAAGAGGGCAAAGGGGGTGTGCTTCAGATGTGATGAGAAGTACATGTCAGGTCATAAGTGCAAGGACCAGACTCCTCAGGTTCTCCTCGTTTGTGAAGACGAAGAAGACAAAGAAGGAGGTGGAGCAGAGCAGAAGTGGAGGAGGAGGAGAATTTGCATCTGGATGTGGCAAAAGTCTCTCTGAACTCAGTAGTGGGATTCACTCTGAATCATACTATGAAAGTTAAAGGAGAGATAGCGGACTATGAGGTGGTGGTGTTGATAGATAGTGGGGCAACCCACAATTTCATTTCCACGCAAATTGTTGAGCTGCTTGGGATGGAGTTAGTTGATACAGGAGGCTATGGAGTGATGATGGGCACGGGAAATGTGGAGATGAGTAGAGGAGTTTGTAAAGGGGTAGTGAGGGGTAGTGCTGAAAATTCAAAGGCATCCAAGTGAGGGAGGACTTCCTTCCTTTGGAATTGGGGAGTACTGATGTCATCTTAGGAATGAAGTGGCTACAGACCTTGGGGGAGACCAAGATCAATTGGGGTACACTGAGGATAGAACTGGTGATGGGGGGAAGGAGGGTTATTCAGGGTGGCGCTGGGCTGACCAAGGCTGGGGTTTCTCTTAAATCCCTAATCAGGACCATTCAGGAGGAGGGAGGAGGCTACTTGGTGGAGTTGCACCGCCTGGGAGGGGGCATACTAGAGGAAGAGGGCAACATCCCCTCTTCAGTGCAGCCGCTCATACACCAGTTCAACGAGGTTTTTCAACCTCCACAGGGTTTACCACCTCAGAGGGAGTTGGAGCACGCCATTACCTTAAAGGAAGGGGAGACACCGATCAGCGTCCGCCCTTACCGTTACCCTCAGATACAGAAGGATGAGATTGAGAAGTTGATCCGGGAGATGCTAGAGGCGGGGATCATCAGACCAAGTGTTAACCCTTTTTTTAGTCCAATCCTCCTGGTCAAGAAAAAAAGATGGGAGTTGGAGATTCTGTGTGGATTACAGGGCTCTAAATAAGGGCACTGTACCAGACAAGTTCCCAATTCCGATGATTGATGAGCTATTGGACGAGCTATATGGGGCAGTGGTGTTTTCCAAGCTAGACTTAAAATCCGGATACCATCAGATCAGAAAGAGGGCGGCAGATATTCCATAGACAGTTTTCAAGACACATGAAGGGCATTATGAGTTTCAGGTAATGCCCTTTGGATTGACTAACGCTCCTGCTACTTTTCAGTCTTTGATGAACAGGGTATTCAAGCAGCACCTCAAGAAATTTGTCCTGATCTTTTTTGATCGCATTCTGGTGTACAGCAAGACTGTGGAGGAGCATTTAGGAATTTGAGGGTGGTCTTAGAAGTACTTCACAAGCATCGGCTGAGAGCCAACCTCAGCTTTGCTCAGTCTAGTGTGGAGTACTTGGGACATGTGGTATCCCAAGAAGGTGTGGCGACGGACCAAACCAAAATTGAAGCAATGTAGAAATGGCCACTGCCTAGGAACATAAGGGAGTTGAGGGGTTTACAAGGATTGACTGGTTATTACAGGAGGTTTGTGAAGGGGTACGGTACCATTGCATGGCCTTTGACTGAGCAGCTGAAGAAAGACAACTTCTCCTAGGGTGAGGCAGCGACCCAGGCCTTCGAGAGGTTAAAGAAAGTCATGATCATTGTTCCTATTTTAGCTCTTCCAGACTTCAGCCAAGTCTTTGTAGTGGAGACCGATGCATTAGGATATGGGTTGGGGGCAATGTTGATGCAGAACCACAGGCCTATGGTATACTTCAGTCAAGTGCTATCAACTAGGGCAAGACTGAAGTCAGTGTACGAGAGGGAGCTGATGGCCATTATCTTGGCTATTCAGAAGTGGCGCACCTATCTTTTGGGACGACACTTCATAGTCCGGACTGATCAGAGAAGCTTGAAGTACCTTTTGGAGCAAAGGATAATTACTGAGGAGCATTAGTGGTGGCTCTCCAAACTATTGGGCTATGATTTCGAGATCCAGTATAGGCAAGGTTTGGAAAATAAAGCAGCTGATGCTTTATCCAGATGTGTGGGGGAACTCCGGGAATTAGCTGTGTCGGTACCACTGATGGTAGATTGGGGGGCTATAAAGGAAGAGAACATGTTGAATGAAGAGTTGAGAAAGATCAGGGAGGATTTGAGAAAAGACAAGGGTAGCCATCCTGGTTACTATATGGAGGAGGAGAGATTGCTATATCAGGGAAGGTTTGTGATGCCACGAACCTCCATACATATCCCTCACTTGCTACAGGAGTTTCATGGCAGCGCTGTTGGAGGTCATTCAGGAGTTCAGAAGACATATAGGAGACTGACATTTGAGCTTTATTGGAAGGGAATGCACAAAGATATGGAGGAGATGGTGGCAAGGTGTGAAGTGTGTCAGAGAAACAAATACATGACAATGGCTCCTGGGAGACTACTACAACCATTGGCACTTCCAAACAGAGTCTGGGAGGAAGTGTCCATGGATTTCATCAACGGGCTTCCACGATCAGAAGGCTTCACTGTCATCATGGTGGTGGTTGACAGACTTGGTAAATATGCACATTTCATCCTCCTACGACATCCTTACACCGCCGTGTCAGTAGCAGCAGCTTTTATCAGAGAGATTGTTCGTCTGCATGGGATTCCTGAATCGATTGTGTCTGATCGAGACAAAGTGTTCCTCAGCCAGGTCTGGAGGGAGCTGTTCAGGATGCAATGCACTGTCCTTAAGAGAAGCACTGCCTATCATCCCCAAACTGACGGACAAACGGAGGTGGTAAACCGAAGTTTGGAGACCTATTTGAGGTGTTTTGCTTCTGAAACACCGTGATTGTGGGCAAAGTGGCTGCCATGGGCCGAGTATTAGTACAATACATCGTACCATTCTGCCTCTCAGATGACTCCATTCAGAGTGCTATATGGAAGGGACCCCCCACACCTAGTGCACTATGGGAGGGGAAGTACACCGATTTCTTCAGTTGAGCAGTACCTAGAAGAAAGGGACAAGATGCTGGAAGAGTTAAAGAACCATCTGCTGAGAGCACAACAAATCCTGAAGAAGCAGGCGGACTCACACAGGAGGGACATGCAGTTTGAAGTGGGGGAGAAGATGTTCCTAAAATTACGACCCTACAGGCAGAGGACAGTAGCGTGAAAGAAGGAATGAGAAATTGGCACCAAGGTACTTCGCCCCTATGAAGTTTTGGATAAGATCGGAGCAGTAGGGTACCGACTGAAGTTGCCCCCATCAGCTACTATACATCCAGTTTTCCATGTGTCTCAGCTGAGGAGAGTTATAGGGGAGCACACAGTTAGTGCAGATTTACCAGAGACCCTAACTGAGGACTTGGAAGTGGTGCTCGAACCACTGGAGCTTACAGGTGTGAGATCAGATAAAGAGGGCAACAAAGTGCTGATTAGGTGGAAAGGTCTCCCCGAGTTCGATGCAACGTGGAAACCATTTGAAAGAATGAAAGATCAATTCCCTTTCTTTTCACCTTGAGGACAAGGTGAATCTTTGGGAGGGGAGTAATGTTAAGCCGACCCAGGAGGGGCCGGCTGGACCGGTCCTGTTTTACGCCAGGCGGAACCAGCAGGGGGGAGAGGGGGGGGGGGGGGGGGGCAAACAGCAATTAAATCAAGTTTTGGAGGGATTTTTTGAATAGGAGGGCTGTTTAGGGATTTTGTATTATTCCTTTGGAGTTAATTAGGGGCTAAGGGGGGGAATTAGGGTTATATTGAGTTTGAATATAATTTGGAGATTTAGAGTTTGTGTGCTTGGACTCTTGGCGTTGCCGAAGATTTGGAGAGTTGTTCTTCCTCTCGAATTGAAGAACATTGTATCATTGCTATTTTCTTTCATCTCCTAGTGGAATACAAGTCGTTTGCTTGGTTTTTCTCCAGATTTCCTCTATTTTTACTATTTTTCCAATGTTTTACTGTTGCAAACAGCAGTTTCCTTGCTGTTTGGGCACCAATTTGGGCTAGGTTTGCTTGCGAACTCAAGTATTGCCTTAGGGTTACTTGCGAACTCAAGTATTCCCTATCAGAGGTCCAACCCATTCTGGTTGATTTTGCTGATGTCTTTCCTGATGATCTCTCTGATCAATTACCTCCACTTAGAGACATTCAACATGCCATTAACCTCGTCCCTGAAACCTCCCTCCCTAACCTGCCCCACTATCGCATGAACCCCACAGAACATGCTGAACTTAAGAAGCAAGTGGACGAGCTACCGCAGCGGGGATTTATCAAAGAAAGTCTTAGCCTATGTGCTGTACCAGCCCTTCTTACACCGAAGAAGAATGGTACATTGAGAATGTGTGTTGATAGCGTGCTATCAACAAAAAATTCCTGGGGCCCAATGATTTGTATCCTTCATTGATGACTGCACTCGAGTCTCTTAGATCTTTCTCCTCAAAAATAAACTCGATATTAGCCCTATTCTCCCGAATTTTCATACCATGATCCAGAACTAAAACGGGGTAAAAATAAAACAAATTTGTTCCAACAATGCTAGAGATTACTTTAATCAAAACATATCCTCCTACTTTCAAAAATCTTCTTACGTTCACACCCCACAACAAAACGGGGTTGCGGAAAGAAAAAATGATCACCTTCTAACCTTCTAGCCTTCTAGCCTTCACCTATGCATTCATATTCTACCATAATGTACCCAAATCCTACTAGGAGGAAGCCCATCTGACTGCCACATATCTCATAAACCGACTACCTTCAAAAACCTCGGGATTGAAAATACCAATGAATATTATACCCTTCTTTTTTCCCGAATTTCGAACCCATAATAACCTTACACCCAGAATCTTTGGTGCACTGCCTATATTCACATTCACAGTCAAAATAGAGGAAAATTACATCCAAAAGCACTCAAATGTATCTTTGTTGGATATTCATCCACCCAAAAAGGCTATAAGGGTTATCATCCCTACACCAAGAAAACTCTTATATTTGTTGATGTTACTTTTGATGAACAAAATTCTATTTTACCAAACCTCATCTTCAGAGGGAGACTGAAACTAAAAAAATGAGGAAACTGAGCTTATCCCTCTTGACCTTCCAACTCCACCAACCACCCAGCTAAAACTAAGGACAAGCTAATATTGAAAACAAGAGGCTTGGGAATATATATTAGAGAATATCCAAGAATCTGAATCCCTTCATTGTACCCCATAACCAACTTTGTATCATTTCATAACTTCTCACCTTCACACAAAAATTTCTTTGTTACACTAAATGATATTCATATTTCTAATAATATTTCTGAGGCCTTATCTGATAAAAATTCAAAAAGTGCTATAAACGATGAAATACAGACCCTAGAGAAGAACAATACCTGGGAGATCACCGATCTACCAGTAGGGAAAAAACCAATCGACTGCAAATGGGTATTCTCTGTGAAATACAAAGCAGATGATACATTAGAAATATATAAGGCAAGACTAGGGGCGAAAGGGTATAAGACATACGGCATCGACTACCAAGAAACTTTTGCACCTGTGGCGAAGATGAACACCGTCAGGATCTTACTCGCACTAACAGCTAATTATAATTGACATCTAGAATAATTGGGTGTCAAAAATGCATTCCTACACGGAGACTTGGAGGAAGAGATATTTATGGAGATTCCACCAAAATTCAAGAAAAAATCTATAGAGGTGACAAGGTGTGTAGGTTAAGAAAGTCTCTATATGGGCCAAAACAGTCACCTAAAGCTTGGTTTAAAAGATTCTCAAATATCATACTTCTTAATTATCATCAATAGAGTCAAGGGGACCATATATTATTCTTCAAGCACTCAAACTCAAGGAAAGTCACAAAATTATTAGTTTATGTGGATAATATAATCTTGACTGGGAATGGTGAAAAGGAGAAAGTGATTCTAAGGAAATGTCTTACCAGGGAATTTGAGATCAAAGAACTTAGTAAATTAAAACATTTCCTTGGAATTAAAGTTATCCACTCCAATAAAGGAAATTTCATTTCACAACAAAAATACATCCAAGTTCTTCTTAAAGAAACAGTGATGAGGACATCCGACCTTGGAGAGCCTACCAGAGACGGGGCCAACGATATACGGCCACGATCGCACCGATCTACTTTTGATTATCATTGTATTAGATTTATTATTTTATGAATTTTATTGTACTTTTTCGTTTACGCCCTCCCTTAAGGATCTAATTGTATGTATGCCCTAGAAGCAATTGAGTTTTTGGTATTTTCTTTATTGTTTGGGCTATTTCAAGCCTCCTCCTTTGAGGAGCTAATGAAGAATATTATGAAAAAAAATTTCAGCAATTGTCTATTATGTGTTTTGAGAGAAAGTTTTGGTGAGAATCCAAGGTGAGGGTAGCGGATCACCCACCAACCGCATGAAGCATCCGGGCTCGTGGCCAAGTTTCTTTCCTCTAATTTCTCTCCTCCTCCTCCTCCTCTTCCTCCTCCTAAAACGCCGGCCCAAGACCCCCCTTCCCCTCCTCCTAGCCACTGGCCCCCATACCCCACTTTCCCCTCCTTACCACCACCAACCACCTCCTCTCACCCCTATAGCCGCCGGCCAACCCCATCCCCAAACCCTAGTCGCCGGCCAACCCCCTCCCAATCCCCTTTGAAACCAATTTCAAAAGCTATTATTTCTTTCCTAATTTACCTATTGTTAATTTGGAAGGTTTCCTCATTTGAATTCAAATAAATTTGAATTTCAAAACCTTCCTAAATAATATATAATTATTTTGGAAAGATTCCCTTCAATCAAGGATTGGATAAATCTGAAATTAATTGGAAATCAATTCAAAGTCCACATTCATTGAACCTGGACACCTTCCTTGCCTTGCCCTCTCTCTCTCTCTCTCTCTCTCTCTCCCTCTTAATTGATTAATTGCCCAATTGGATCTCCCATTAAGGGAATTAATTATTCAGCCCCTCTCTCTCCTCCTCTCCCTCCTATCCAATTTAAACCCCACCAATTAAAACCTATTAAGGCTTGATTTGGCCAACCCCCCTTTCCTCCCTTTTCCACTTAATTAGGAAATTCAAGTTCAAGTTTTCCCTCCCCTTTCTTCTCACCATATCTGAACCAAACTCCCCTAATTCCCCTAAGCTTGGCCAGCCCCTTCCCTATCCTTAATCCACTAAAATCCTAAGCCAAATTATTTCCTACCCCCCACAAGCTTGGTCGGCCACCTCTCCCTTCCTTCTTCTCTTTGGGATCCTTGAGAAATCTCCTCTATAATAAGGTGATTAACCAAGGGTAGCAAAGATCTTCCTCCACCACATCAAGGCATCTTTCTCCCCATGAATGGCGGATCATGAATAAGACCATGGGTTTGTTTACGACGACCAAGGACACGTCGATATCCTCAACTCACTATTCTTCAACCTCAACTTGGAGATTGATCAAACTGTAGAGGAATACGTAGAGAGGATCGTCTTCACCCTCGCCGAAGCCATCGACGACCAACTCTCCTCCGTATAGTGGCAGATTATTTTCAAACCCTGACAAAGGTGAACTCTTCCTCCGAATTTTATATCTTTCGAATTGCTTTCAATTGTGGTTGTAATAAATTCATAACGATTGTGTTAACGTCCTCCATTAAGCCTAGTAATTTAGAGAGTTGAGTGAGGGATCTATTTTCATAGCGACTAATCTCATTGTTAACTTAGGAATTTTCGTTGAAAATCTTCCATATATGCTTTGATTGAGTAATTGATTATTTTGCGATATTAACTTTTAATTGTGCACTTGGCCTAAGCTAGTTTCATCCCTTGTTGTTTTATTTCATCGTTTAAATCACTACAAGCTTACTAATCGATATTGCCTTCTAAATTAAAGCGTGCAAAATTCTTATGTAACATCGCCTAATCATTTTAGTCCTGCATCATCTGGTATCAGAGCATAGTTTGCATGTAGGAGCCTGTTTAGAAAGTTTATCTCATCTTAAACATATGTTTGCATCATATATGCATCATTTTAAATTGCTTGTGACATCATATTACTTTCTTAGTGTTTTCATAGTTCTGAGTCACCTTTTAGACATTCGAATGGATCCGGAACAATTACACAGGACTCTAAATCTGTTGGTAGGTCAGATGAACACCATTAGTCAACAACTCAAGGAAAATCAAGCCGACATAGCTGAACTCCGTAGACATACAACTGAATGGTTCGATACACTAGATCGAGTTAGAAATCAGCCTACACCTTACACACCGTCTAGACCTCCTTCTATGTACGGGGACGATACCTTACCGGATGAGGGAGATCATCGAGTCCCTTATCGAGTTCCCCAGTACGGACATAACCTTAACCATGATCCTGATATACCTCTGATGAAGAACATTAAGGTCAATGCTCCAACTTTTGATGGAAGTCTCAATCCCCAGCTCTTTATGGACTGGATCAAAGGTATGGATAGCTTTTTTAAGTGGTACAACATTTCGAAAGCTAGGAAGGTCCGATTTGCTGAAATGAAACTAATAGGTAGGGCTAGTCAATTTTGGTCGAACCTAGAAAGCCTTAGAGAGTCCAGAAATGAGTATCCCATCACTGATTGACCTTCTATGAAGCGCGAGCTCAAGCAGAAGTACTTACCTCCCTCGTACTTCTCCAGGCTCCTAGATAGGTGGAATAGGTTGACTCAGGGCAACAAACCAGTCAAGGATTACATCGCAACTTTTGACGATTATCTGATTCGCTGCAAGGGGGGAGACCTCTACTACCCTCGCCCAAATCCTATCCATGTTCCATACCGGATTGTGCAAAGACCTGCGTAATAAACTTTTGCCCGAAACATTACTACCTTAGAAAATGCCTATAGCCTAGTGTTAGACCTTGAAGAAATCCGTACCCAACATGTGAGTCGACACCAAGACTCTAGGTCTTCCTGCCGACCCTCCAGTAGTTCAACCCCTCACCATTCCACTACCCGACCAACACCTGGAAACCCTACCCGACCACCTTCTGGTCTTTCCACACCCCGTCCTGACTTTAGAGGCAAGCCTCCCACCCCGGATACCCCTAGGTCCAACCATGGGACCAAGTGCTTTAGATGCCAGGGGTATGGGCATATCGCCTCTCAGTGTTCGAGTCCCTATAAGGTCAATATTATTGAGGAGGTCACTGATGAAGAGCCTGAGCCCGAGGCCGACCAGATTCACCAAGTGCAAGATGATGGTGAATTCTTTGAGGAGGATGACGACACTGTTGTCATCTACTGCATTCAAAAAGTAGACACCTCTCTCATTTGCGTGGTGAGATGCGCACTGTCACAACCTGTTGCCATTGATGACTGGCGTAGGACTGCAATTTTTACACCTACACCAAAATCAAGGATAAGAACTATAAAGTCATAGTGTATAGTAGCAGTTACATCAATGTTGTCTTCTCCAGCATAGTGTCTAAGCTTAGCCTGTCTGTCGTTCCTCACCCCAACCCCTACAAGGTAGCCTGAGTCAACTCCACTACCTTAGAGGTAAGGGAACAAAGCCTCATACCAATCTCCTTTGCTGACTATAAGGAGAATATTTGGTGTGATGTACTGACAATGAATATCGGACAAATTATCCTAAGGCGTCCCTGGCTCTTTGATAATGATGTCTACATATATGGGCATTCAAACACCTGCGTGTTTGAACATGCGGGCAAAAAAAATCAAACTTTTGTCATCGCAACCCCGGGTTAAGGATGATCCTAAACCCAATCCTGTCAAACCCAAGAAGGGACTAAACTTTGTGACTGCCAAGGTTTTGGATTCTGAATTAGCCCAAGGTGCACCGTTATACGCCTTAGTCGGTCATGAGACTTCCACTGAGTCTGACGAGCCTATCTCTCAGGAGGTCCAACCCATACCGAGTGATTTTGCTGATGTCTTCCCTGATGATCTCCCTAATCAATTACCCCTGCTTAGAGACATCCAGCATGCTATAGATCTTATCCCTGGAGCCTCCCTCCCCAATCTGCCCCACTATCGAATGAACCCTATGGAACATGTCGAGCTTAAGAAGCAAGTGGATGAGTTACTACAGCGAGGTTTTATCAATGAAAGTCTTAACCCTTGTGTCGTCCTAGCTCTTCTTACACCTAAGAATGATGGTACGTGGAGAATGTGTGTTGATAGCCATGCTATCAACAAAATCACTGTCAAATATCATTTTTCAATCCCAAGGTTAGATGATATGCTTGATATGATGATAGGAGTCACTCTATTTTTCAAGATTGACCTTAAGAGTGGATACCACCAGATCCGGATCTGACCCGGTGATGAGTAGAAGACTGCCTTAAGACCAAGGATGGTATATATGAGTGGATGGTCATGCCATTTGGGTGAGTAATGTCCCAAGTACTTCCATGAGAATCATGACCCAAGTGTTGCGCCCTTTCATGGGAAACTTTGTCGTTGTCTACTTTGATGACATCCTTATCTATGGTCAATCCGTGAGTCAGCACTTAAACCACTTATGACAGGTCTGTGAAGTTTTAAGGAAGGAGCAACTTTATGCAAATTCTAAGAAGTGCACCTTCCTTGTTGACCGTGTTATCTTTCTGGGCTTTATCGTGTCTGCCCAAGGGGCCTCTACATATCCCGAGAAGATGAAAGCCATTGTAGAATGGCCTGTTCTTAAGAACATCTGAGAAGTCCGCAGCTTCCACGGTTTACCCACCTTCTATAAGAGATTTATCAAAAATTTTAGCACCATTGTATCTCCTATCATCGATTGTCTCAAGAAAGGTGATTTTCACTGCACCTCGACTGCCACCAAAGCCTTTGAAGAAATTAAGAACATAACGGTGAAAGCCCCAGTTATGAGACTTCCTGACTTCTCCAAAGTCTTTGAAGTGACCTACGACACTTCGGGGGTCAGAATTGGAGGAGTTCTATCCCAAGAAGGCCACCCTGATGCCTATTTTAGCGAGAAACTAAATGACATCCGGCAACAATATTCCACGTACGACAAAAAGTTCTACGCGGTGATCCAATCCCTCCGATATTGGCGACACTACTTGCTCCCGCAAGAATTCATCATCTTTTTGGATCACGAGGCTCTTCGCTATATCAACTCCCAGAAAAAGTTGAATGCACGTCACGGTCGATGGGTAGAATTTCTTCAGGAGTACACCTATACCCTCAGGCACAAGGCTGGAGTTGAAAATAAACATGCTGATGCTCTTAGTCGTCGTATGATGACCACCACTGAAATGAGAGCCGAGGTCGTAGGATTTGAGCAAGTCAAAGGGGACTATCTGGAATGCTCCAACTTCAAGGAGACTTACTCTTTTTTGTCCAGAGGCAGCACACACCTTGTGGATGATTTTCTCCTGGAAGATAGATACCTTTTCAAAGCTCAAAAGCTTTGTATCCCTAGCACTTCTCTTCGAGAATTCCTTGTTTGGGAACTCCACACCGGAGGCCTCGCTAGATACTTCGGTCTTGATAAGACTATAGAAGTCGTAAAGTACCTCTTCTTCTGACCCAGCCCGAAGAAGGATGTTGGCAAAATGGTCACTAGGTGCCACACCTGCCAACTGGCCAAACAGCGTAAAAAATTACTGGTCTCTACACTCCCCTACCTGATCCCAACTATCCGTGGCAAGATATTAGAATGAATTTCGTCCTAGGCTTGCCCAAGACTTTTCGTAGGAATGACGTCATCTATGTTGTAGTTGATCTCTTTTCCAAAATGGCTCATTTCCTATCCTGTTCCAAGACATCCGACGCTTCATATATTGCCAAACTATATTTCAATGAGGTCGTTCGATTACATGGTTTATCCAAGACCATTGTATCTGACAGGGATGTCAAGTTCACTAGTTATTTCTGGAAAACTCTCTGGATGAAGATGGGCACTAAGCTACAATTCTCCACAGTCTTTCATCCCCAAACTGATGGCCAAACTGAAATGGTCAATAGGAGTTTAGATAACTTGTTAAGGTCCCTAATAGGCGAACATATTAAGGATTGGGATTTCAAACTCCCCACAGCCGAATTCGCTTAAAATAATTCTGTGAACCGCACCATAGGCTTAAGCCCTGCTAAAATTGTTTATGGGTACAAACCTAGACAGCCTTTAAATCTCATACCCATGTATTCTAAGTATAAGATTTATGAGTCTACATCTTCATTTGCATTGCATTTGCATGAACTACATAAAAAATTGCACGCAAAATTGAACAGAGCAATATTAATCATAAACTTCATGGTGATTTTAAACGAAGATTTAAAACTTTTGAGGTTGGTATTCAGTGATGGTGTGAATTCGTCCGGAATGGTTCCCACAAGAAACTATTAAGAAGTTACATGCTAAAAGTGCGGGACCATTCAAAATAGTCAAGAGAATCAATGATAATGTTTACGTGGTGGATCTGTCTGCAGAGTTCAACATTAATCCCTCTTTAACATAGAAGATTTAGTAGGCTATGAGGGTCCAGATTTTAAACCACCAAAATCCACTTCAAGTTGAGCCTTGTGTGACCCACCCTGTGAGAACCCAAGCCTACCTCCACTCCTAAATATTCCCAAAATACCTATAGCGGAGAAGGTTGACATGATTCTAAGTGATAACATCATTTCCACAAAAGAGAGCGGACGAAGAAAGTATTTGATAAGGTGGAGAGGTAAGCCCGAGTCATAGGACACCTGATTAGAGCGCGAAAAGCTTCAGCAGATTGACCCAGATGCATTTGAGATCTATGAGACCACTCGGGATGCATACTCGACGAGTCGAGCTCTTTTCCACCCCGGAAGAATGATAAGGACATCCGACCTTGGAGAATCTACCAGAGACGGGGCTGACGATCTACGGCCACGATCGCACCGATCTACTTTTAATTATCTTGTATTATATTTATTATTTTATGAGTTTTATTGTACTTTTTCGTTTACGCCCTCACTTAAGGGCCTAGCCATATGTATGCCCTGAGAGCAATTGAGTCTTTTGTATTTTCTTTATTATTTGGGCTATTTAAAGTCTCCTCCTCCTTTGAGGAGCTAATGAAGAATATTATGAAAAAAAAAAATTTCAGCAATTATCTCTTGTGTATTTTGAGAGAAAGCTTTGGTGAGAACCATAGATGAGGGTAGCGGATCACCCACCAGCCGCAAGAAGCGTCCGGGCTCGTGGCCAAGTTTCTTTCTTTCCTCCTCCTCCTCCTAAATAGCCGGCCAAAGACCCCCCTTCCCCTCCTCCTAGTTGCCGGCCCCCATACCCCACTTTCCCCTCCTCCCCACCACCACCATCGACCACATCCTCTCACCCCTATAGCCGCCGGCCAACCCCCTCCCAATCCCCGTTGAAACAATTTCAAAGGCTATTATTTCTTTCCTAATTTACCTATTGTTAATTTGGAAAGTTTTCTCATTTGAATTCAAATAAATTTGAAATTCAAAACCTTCCTAATTAATATAAAGTTATTTTGGAAAGCCTCCCTTCAATCAAGGATTGGATAAATCTGAAATTAATTGGGAATCAATTCAAAGTCCACATTCATTGAACCTGGATACCTTCCTTGCCCTCTCTCTTTGGCTGCCCCCCCTCTTTCTCCCTCTTAATTAATTAATTCCTCAATTGGATCTCTCATTAAGGGAATTAATTATTCATCCCCTCTCTCTCCTCCTCTCCCTCCTATCCGATTTAAACCCCACCAATCAAGCCCAATTAAGGCTTGCTTTGGCCGGCCCCCTTCCTTCCCTTTTCCAATTAATTAGGAAATTCAAATTCAAGTTTTCCCACCACTTTTTCCTCACCAAATCTGAACCAAACTTTCCTAATTCCCCTAAGCTTGGTCGACCCCTTCCCTCTCCTTAATCCACTAAAATCCTGAGCCAAACTATTTCATACACCCCACAAGCTTGGCCGGCCACCTCTCCCTTCTTCTCTTTGGGATAACTCTGCCTTTTGGGGACTGATTACTGAGCTGGGAAAGACAGATCTATATTCCTCAACTTAAGAGAGAGTGTTAAATCGTAATCGTCCCATAGCAAAATTGATCACATGACTAAGATGGGGATCCGTGGGAAGCTCACCTAGATCACACCGATCTCTTTACATAGTTATGTGGCTGATTTAGGAAGGATTATATTAGGGCAATGATGCAACCTAAGGCTCTGATACCAAATTGATGCAATAACAAAAACAAATATTGCAAACTCAAGATTTCCTTTCCTTAAAATATAGACTAGCACAGATATAATAAAACAATACTATTATAAAAAGGACACCCTACAACTTCAAATAAAAAGGACACAAAACCTTTCAATTTAAAATAAAACACGACCAATGACACCTTACAACTAATAAAAATTTTGAGAAGAAAGATACAAGGGGAATGGGAACCGTAGAGAGAAGTAGATATAAGTTCAAGATGAAATTTTAGAAGATAGAGAGTAGAGGGAAATAGCTCGCAAGCTATATAAACCCGCAGGTTTCACTTTTCAAATATTCTTCACAATCTCTCTCTCCTTCACAAAAGAATTGTGCCACAAAAAACAGCCAAAAGGAGTCTATCAAGACAGCCCATTTAATGAGGATTTAATGCACTTAGTATAGTAAAATAGCAAAGTGAAAATCGAACAACCACCATGGGAAGACAAAACAGCCATATTGGAAGACCAAACAGTCACATGGGAAGACCAAACAGCCACCAAAAAATCCTCCAAATCAGCCCCCACCTTGACTCCATCAATTCTCCACTAGTAGAAGAATCTCATCCCCTAATGAGAATGCCTTAAAACTTCCATGATGTTCCGAATGCGCTATGTCTGATGGGAGATCTTCCTCTTGAATTGAAACTTCGGCTTGTTGATTGATTTGACTATCTTTTTTTTTTTTTTGATATTTTAAGATAAAGGAAAACTCACACGACAAGCTAAAGCTCTGATACTAAATTGATGCAATCCAAAAAAATACTAGGATTGCAAACTAAAAGACTTCCTTTCAATAAAACATAAACAAACACAACAATAAAACAGAAAACAATAACGTTTACAACTTCTAATAGAAAAAAGGACACAACAACACCATAAGACTAATCAAAACTTCAAGAAAAAAGATACAAGTGGAATGAGAACCATGGAGAGAAGAAGATAGAAGTCTGAGATGAAGTTTTCGAAGATAGGGGTAGAAAAAAATAGCTTGCAAGCTAAATAACCGGCAGGTCTTAGTTTCCAATTATTCTTCACAATCTCTCTCTATTCTCAAAGGAATTCAACTTGAATTTATAGGAGAAAGAAGGGGGAATAGCATTCAATAGTTCACATAATTGTGCCACCAAAAACAGTCAATATGAGCCTATCAAGACAGCTTATTAATGAGGAGTTAATGCACTTAGTATAGGAAAACAGTAAGGTGGAAACCGAACAGCCACCATGGGAAGACAAAACAACCATATTGGATGACCAAACAACCACATGGGAAGACCAAACAGCCACTAAAAACCCATCCAAATTAGCCCCTACCTTGACTGCATCAGGCAATAATGCAGGATTCTGTAATTGATTTATTTCTTTATTAGAGATTTTGTATAGATCTCTAAATAGGGATATATTTGTGCAATAAAGTTAAGCTTTTTCTCTCTCAAATCTCTGAATTCAACAAGAAAAAAGTTTGTTTGACTTTTTAATCTTGTTTTACGATAGTTCAATAAACCTAACCAATTTGTTCCGCTCAGTGAGAATGTATACAGAAATAATCAGTCTAAACTCTCATCAAAATCGGTCAGTTCGGTTTTTTAACACTCACCCCTAAAAATTTCAATAAACCCTCCACAGTAGAAGATAGCCGCATCATCAAAAGAGCAAAGTGGTGTGAGATTAAGTAATGCCATTCAGGACTTACCACCAATAACGATGCTTAAACTTTTAAAAACTCCCATTTTCCAACTCTGTGATGAGCTAGTTTTAAACCAGGTATAAACCATGTTACAACAAAACTAAGAATTGCAAACATAGTCATATAAAAGAGAAATGCCTAAACTATAAGTTAATTTCACTAATTGGTAGGTAGAATAATATTACTCAGTTGATTAAAAGATAGGTCAGTTTAAACAATTTATTTTTGAAGTGCAGCATTTACACTCATAAATTCATATCACAAGCAATAAGGAATCCCAGATGACAAGCACAAAAACAACAATGCCAAAAAAGTTAAATAAATCAAGCATGGACAGGCCCCTCAAGTTGAGTTCACTAACAAGCATCAGGGCTTACCAATGACTTTCCAACAACCTTTGAGTTCTGTTCTATAGCGACCACAATGAAGAATCTTATGCAAACCCTGCTCTCCCAATTGATTGGCCTACAAAGATAATAAAAACACAGAGCTCTAAGACTTTCAGAAAAACACTTCAATATCTGAACAACATATCAAAAACAAAGAAACGACCGAAAGAAAGCCGTGCATACAAGGAGAAAGTCTTATAAATTGCAATTATAAGTCAACATGCTTACAATATAGACCTCAATACTTTTGATAACATTTAATATTGAATATCTGATGTGTTGCTCAAAGCTTATAATCTTCATCTAAAATATGAAATCTTTGAGTTGTATCAATCTTTTGCATTAATTAAAAAAATGGAGAAAAAGAAGAGGTGAAGAATAATTTCACTCTTTTCAAATGCTTAAACTCTCAGTACAACATATAGGACTAAGAAAGCAACTAAAGGAAAAACGCTTAAGAAGTAGAAAGCACGGAAGAGTTGGAATCAATTATTGTTGAAGGTGATCAAGCAGATTATATTTAGTTATCCGTAGGGTCTTGACCACCAAATCTAATGCTGGAGATAAATGGCTTAGACGAAATATTTTTCGAATTACATGTACTTTAGGAGGAAAATTATGTACCCTTATGATTGATAATGGTAGCACAGGAAATTTTGTATCGCAACTCATGGTGGATAAGCTTAATGATGCAGAACTACGGTGTTTTAGATGAAAACAAGGATTAGCACAATTTATTTAAAAAGCAATTAGTGATTAAGATACTAGCAATTGAAACAACATAAAACAAGAGAGGGGTGCTTGCGTTTAGGCAAAACTACTTGTGAAATGCTAGAACAAACAAATAAATTAGAAACTCAAAATCATGCTAATATGATAGTTGTTCAATCAATATCCCTCAATTAACAATACGATAAGTAAACAAAGAAGGAGCTCTCAAATAACCTTACGTTTACTAGGCTTTTATCAGATTAGGCGGCATTATTCCTTCGCAAATCCGTCATCACCTACAAGGTTAGAGAATGAGAAGGAATTGACTAGGGAGGAAAGTTCAACCTTAGTCGGCAAGGAATCGTCGTCGGATGGTGATCATCTGTTTACTAATAGTAGTGGTGAGGAGTTGTAGAAGTTGAGTGAGGTAGCCTTTGATTGATGAAGTAGCGGGAGGGACGGAGGTCGTGGCTCGGCCGAAGATGGTCCACCATCCTTTTGTCCTTTGATCGTCAATTGTATCCACCAAGGTGATGTGGATCCGGTCGAAGTATTCTTCGACGGTGTTGTCGAAGTCGAATCCTACGTCAAAGAACGGGGAACGGAGGATGTCGATGTTGTCTTGCTCGCCAAGCACCAAACTATAGTCCCATTCGGGGACTTCCATTCATGTTGCTAGTGAAAAAGAGAGGTTGAAGTTGACGTAGTTTGCTGTCTTTGAAGGTTCTTCTCAAGATACAATGGTTTCCCCTTGAAAATCAAGTAAAAAGGACTAGGGGATGTGGTCGGCCAAGATAGGAATAGGGGGGAAGGGTTTGGTTCAGGTTTTGTGACTTAGGGTTAGGGTTATGGGGGTTTAAAGTTTTCAAAATCTGAAATTATTCTCAGATTTTGAATTTAGGTGGGAATTAGAAAAGGAAATTAGGAATTAATGAGATAGAGAAGATTGGAGAGAGAGAAGGAGAGGGAGGGGCGGCGGCATGGGCAAGGGGGGCCGGCGGCTTTAGTAGGGTAGGGAAGGATTAGGGGTAATTAATTTGGGTTTCCAATTTGGGATTTAAGAAATAGGAAAGATTTGATGCAATCCTATTTAATTAAATTTAAATAGAATTCAAAATAGGAAACTTTCCTAAAATAAGAATTATATTTTTGGTAATGATTTTAAATTCAAATAGATTTGAATTCAATCATTAATTGAATTTCCTAAAATATAAAACAAAATTTGGAAGGAGTTAATGGCACACAAAAGGAGAAAGCCAAGGGGAGGGGCCGGCGGTGGAGGCTTGGCCGTGGGGGTGGGAGGGTGGCCGAGAGGTGGTGGAGGGGGAGGGGGGGTCGGTTTGGAAGGGGGGAAAAGGGGGAGGCCGACGGGTAGGAGGAAGGGAGGGGGGAAAAGATTAGGGAAGGAGAAAGTAAGAAGCCACGAACCCGGACTCTTCCTAGGTTGGTGGATGATCCGCTCTCCCTCTCCTAGGGATTCCTCTCCATTGCGCTCAAGCTCACACAAGAACTCAATATGCAAGAATTTTATTATCAATCATTCATTTCAACCAAAAGGATACAATAGTGGCCTTTAAATAGCCTCAAACAAAAGACCAAAAGAAAAGACAATCATGCCCTCGTGGGCTTACAAGCAAAACCACCCTAAAGTAAGGGTAAAACAATAAACGAAATAAAAGAAACAATAACATAATAAAACTTAAAAATACAAAGACTCGATCGTGGCCATAGATCGACGACCACGTCTCCGATAGACTTTCCAAGTGTGGATGTCCTCATCACTTAAATTAAAAGCAAAACCCCTTGCCAAGCCTTATAAGATATCATGGTTCAAGAAAGGAGGAGAGGTACCAATCACCTAGTAATGTCTTGTCAACCTTACAATGGGAAAAATTTTACAAAGACCAAGTATTATGTGATACCATGCCACTCGAAGTATGTCATATTTTACTAGGCTAATCTTGGCAATATGATCATAAGACAATTCACAATAATGAGAAAACACTTACACCCTGCCCAAAGGCAACAAAGAGTTCACGTTGTACCCCCAAAAGAATATTTATGATCCTCTCACACAAACTGTCCAAACAACCTCAAATTCACCCACTCATGAACTGCTTCTCACTACCAATGAACTCAAAAACTCTGACTGGTCTATCTTTTGGTAGGAAAAGAGACTGATGTAAACAAAAAAATTTCTGAAATAATTCAATCTCTGATCAACGAATATGAAGACATAACTCCTAAAAATTTATCTGATCTCTTGCCTCCACTAAGAGATATCCAACACCATATTGATCTTATACCCGGAGCAAACTTACCTCACCTGCCTCACTATCGAATGAGCCCTGCTGAACATGATGAACTAAGCAAACAAGTAACTAAACTATTAGCTAAGGGATTAATCAGAGAAAGCATGAGTCCATGTGATATCCCAGCCCTACTTACACCCAAGAAAGATGGAACTTGGAGAATGTGTGTTGACAGTCGGACTATAAATAAGATAACTATCAAGTATAGGTTTCCTATCCTCAGACTTGACGACATGCTCGACATGCTTAGTGGCGCCAAAATTTTCTCTTAGATTGATTTGCGAAATGTATATCATCAAATCCAAATACGACCTAGTGATGAGTGGAAAACAGCCTATAAAATAAATGAAGGATAGTACAAATGGCTAGTCATGCCCTTTAACCTATCAAACACACCGAGTTCATTTATGCGAACCATGAATCATATCTTACATCCCTTCATTGGGAAATTTGTAGTGATTTATTTTGATAACATCCTGATTTATAGCACGTAACCCAACGATGATCTTGACATGTGAAACAAGTCCTCCAAACTTTAAGAGAACAAAGCATATACATCAACTTAAAAAAGTGCTATTTCATGACTCATAGCTTGACTTGTCTTGGATACATTATCTCTATTGATGGTATTAAAGTGCACCAATTAAAATTGAAGCAATCCAAAGTTGGCCGACTCCGAACAATATTAGTGAAGTTAGAGGATTTCATGGATTAGCCTTTTTTATCAAAGGTTTATGAAAAATTTCAGTACTTTAATTTCAACCATCACTAATTGACTTCAAAAGGTAACTTTTAGGTGGAATCCTGAAGCTGGAAAGATATTTCAACTGATTAAAATGAAAATGAGTCAAGCACCTATTCTTAGGTTACCTGATATTGACAAGATTTTTGAAGTAGAATATGATGCATCCCATGTATGCATAGGAGCTATCCTTAATCAAGAGGGTCAACTTATTGCTTCCTTTAGCGAAAAACTCAATACTCGATCCCAATATTCAACTTATGATGTGGAGTTCTATGCGATTGTCTAAGCCCTAAAATTCCGGAGACATTATCTTATTTAAAGAGAATTTGTGCTAAACTCTGATCACGAAGCACTACAATGCTTAGGGTCTCAAAAAAATTTAAACTGTAGACATGCTAAGTAGACATCTTTCCTACAAGAATACATATTTCATCTTAAACATAAAGTTGGAGTTGTAAATAAAGTTGCTGATACTCTAAGCAGACGAGCCCACTTATTGGTAACACTTTACCTAACTATGGTCTCCTTAGATTCTTTGAAAGATAGCTATGCCACGGATCCTGACCTTAAAACCATTTGGGAATCATCTTGTACTTCTGGAATTGACCCCACTACTCAGTTTACCACCCAACAAAGATTTCTATTTAAAGGAACTAGACTCTGTATCACCCAAAGCTCTTTACGTGAAAAAATCATCCAAGAAATTCATGGTGGAGGATTAGGAGGACATTTGGTCAATGAAAGACTACAATCTTGGTTGAAGAACGATATTACTGGCCCCACATGCGAAAACACATTTCCAAGTTTGTAAAACAATGTAAAACCTGTCAATCATTCAAAAGAACAATTCAAAACAATAGTTTTTATACTCCGCTCCCGATTTCAAACAAACCTTGGGAAGATATCACCATGGACTTCATTTTAGGATTACTTGTAACAACCCAAAAATTTGATTCTATATTTGTTGTCGTTGATTGATTAAGTAAAATGATTCATTTCATTTCTTGTAAGAAAACCTCTGATGCATCTCATGTTGCTGATTTATTTTTTAAAGAAATTGTGCAGTTACATGATATACCTCAAACTTTTACCTCCGATAAGGATGTTAAGTTCTTAAGTCATTTTTGGAGAACACTTTGGCCTAAATTAGAAACTACTCTTCAATTCAGTAGTACATATCCTCCACAAACTGATGGACAAACTGAAATAGTAATTAGAAGTTTGAAAATTTGCTTAGGTGTTTTGCAGGAGAACGACCTTCCCAATGGGGTTTGATTTTACCCCAAGTCAAATTTGCTTATAATAATTCCCTTAACCGATCCATTGGAAAAACTCTATTTGAAATTATTTATGGTCAACCTATTCCCCACATCTTGGATCGAACTTCATCACCCATGCCAGGTCGAATCAGTGCTGAAGCTACGAAAATTGTTAATCACATTCAATCGGTCCAACAACAGGTACTAAAAAAACTCTGTATGGCAAATGTTAAATACAAGATTGCGGTCGACAAACACAGGAGATAATGTTATTTTCAAGGAGAGTTGGTTATGGCTTACTTTCAACGACAGTGTTTTCCCGTTAGCACATTCGACAAATTAAGCCGAAAAAAATTTGGTCCTTTTCGAATACTATGAAGATTGGGAATAAATGCTTATCTGTTGGATCTCCCACCTTCTATTAGAACTTCTCCAGTGTTTAATGTTACTGATCTTATTACATATGAGGGAGAACCGACTGATTCTATGGACATAAAAATTTTGTCCCTTATTATTCCAGTTCAGACCAGTGATGATCTTATCAATGATGTTTTGGATATCTGTACTACTCAGACAAGACAGGGAATGCAATGACGGTTCTTAGTTAGATGGAGTGGATGTCCCTGACTTACTGTTCTTGGATTGAAGCTAAGAAGTTACAGATTCATCATCCTAATATCTATCAGCGTATTACTAAGGCATTCTCATCAGGAGATGAGATTCTTCAACCATGGGAGAATTGATATACTCAAAATTTATCATTTTATATTTTTTTTCTTGTGTTTTGCAGTCAAGATTTATCATTTTATATTTTTTTTATTTTCTTGAGTTTTGGACACCATGTAATTTCATTTTGTATGGCCTTATGATGGAAAACAACAGATGCTCATGCCGGGTTTGGTGTTCTCAGGTCAGTTCACACCATTGCCCTACCACTTATGTTTTCTTGCTCCTTTTCTCTAGTGGCTACTCGGTTTTGTCTGTTGTCTACTCGATTTCCCTGCTGGTTGCTCGGTTTCCTTTCTGCTGGCTGTTCAATTTTCACTTTGCTAAATCCTATTCTTGAAGCTTTATTTCCTCATTGATTGAGCTGTGTTGAGTGGTTCATATTGGCTGATTTGGAGGCATATTGGCTGATTTGGAGGCATATTTATGTGGGCTAATTAATTACTTTTTTCCCTTCTTTCTCCTATATATAGTGGCTAAATTTCTTTGTGTTGGAGGTTTTGGAGAGTGATCATTTTAAACCTGAGGGTTTCTTCATAGCTTGCAAGTTCTCTTCTCACTAACCGATACATTGTCCTCTCGGTTTTCTAAGGGTTTTATTGTTTATGCGTTTTGTTTTATATTCTTTCTTATGCAACTCCCTAACAAATTTCTGATATTTGTTTTCTATTAAATGTCCATCATTTTGGTGTTTGTATATGTGACATTGAAAGAAAGTATCTTAATTTGCATTCCTAGTGTTCTCTTACTTGGTTTAAGAAGTTAGGTTGCAGCATAGAGGTTTCATGCGTCCGAAATTTTCTTTCTAAAAAAGTAAAATCTAAGATATTTTTTATGAAAATTTCATCTCCAAGACCGTCTTTTCTTAATATCCACATGATAGATTGGCCATTCAAGATTAGTTGCAAGAGATAGAACTTGAATAATTTTGACATTAGCAACTAGAACAAAGGTCTCCAAATAGTCGACACCACATTGAATAATTGCTTTTACCATAAGATGGCCATTGGAACTTTTTCCTCCCACCAGCATTGTATTTTATTAAAAATAATCCCATTGGTTTCTTATGTGGAAGTCATTCAATGATTTCACAAGTCTTGCTCATCTCAAGTGCCTATATTTCTTCCTGGACATCAACTTTTCATTTAAGATTTGTAATGGCTTAATGGATGAACTTCATAATCTGCTCTTGAATAAGATTATAGATAAAAGTCCGGAAAATGTAGGTGACAAAACAACAAAGGAACAAAGTTGTAGATAAGACAATTGACGCATATTCCTACACCTTTCCTGATGCAACCAAAATTTAACACACGAACACAAACTATGATTGCATATAAAAAAAGACTAGTCTTCCTTCAAAATGACAAAACACACACTAAATAGGACACAACAAAGCTTCCAACCACTCTTAGAAGCCACCACAAATAACATTAAGACAAGACACGATGCAACTACCTTGCAACTTACAAAATTTAAGAGAAGAAAGATATAAATGAGGTGGGAACCATGGATAGAGAAGAAGAGGTTAGAAGTCCAAGACGAATTAGTAGAGAGACGATGAGAATGCCTTGGTACACGTGGGAAAATATCAGGATGACGATGTTGCAAACTTAGGTTGAATGACAGTGCTACCTTGATGTTCTGAATGCATTATTTTGATGGTAGATCTTCCTTTTGAAGTGAATTTTGGCTTGTTGACTATTTTGACTTTTTTTTCTTAATTTTTAAAAAGAAAGGAGACTCACAACCTAAAGCTCTGATACCAAAATGATGCAACTAAAATTTAACACATGAACACAAACTATGATTGCATATAAAAAAAGACTTGTCTTCCTTCAAAATGAAAAAATACACACTAAATAGGACACAACAAAGCTTCCAACCACTCTTAGAAGCCACCACAAATTATATTAAGACAGACACGACGCAACTACCTTGCAACTTACAAAATTTAAGAGAAGAAAAATACAATGAGGCGGGAACTCATGAATAGAGAAGAAGAGGTTAGAAGTCCAAGACGAATTAGTAGAGGGAAGGGGAAAGAAGACTAGCGCGCAAGCTAAAAAACCCGTAGGTTTTACATTCCACAAATTTTCACTTCTAAAACTCTCTCTTTTTCATAAAGAAATCAGTCCCAATTTATAGAAGACAAAAGAGGAAATATCATTTAATAGATCACATAAATGTGCCCCAAATCAGCCACTAAAAACCACCAAAATAGCCCACATTTAAAGCCACTTGCATAGGAATCAACAATGAGAAAAATGAGCAGTCAACAGCATTCAAATAGCAAAGGGAAAGATCAAAACAGCACTTAGGAAAGTCTAAATAGCATAAACAGCACCTAGGGTGATGTAGAACAATACATGAATGGATGAAATGCTTAAAGAGTTTGCACGCTTAGTATTTAGAGAACAAAATAATTATAAAATTCAAGTGAGTTTGAACGACGAAGTAAAACGCAATGAGCCGGTTAAAATAAGTTTAGGCCAAATTACATTCATAGAAATTAAGATCGTAAAACAGTCAACTTATCCTAACGTTGCATACATGAATGATTTTCAACAATAAATTCCTAGTTTAACAATAAGATTAGATGCATTGAAGTCCATCACTCATTCCCTATGTTACTAAGTTTTTAACGGAGAAACATTAACATAACCTTTATGAGCCAATTGAAACCACAAGTTGAGGTAAGACTTAGAAAGTAAACGACTTGGAGGTAAAAGGTCACCAGAACAGTAGTTTAATGAACCGGAGCTTCTGGACAGCAGATGACGCCTTTCCGGAGGGCTGGACGGTAAGGATCTTGGCTGGAATTTTCTGGACAGCAAGGACTTTGGCTGGCAAACTCTCTGGACAGTAGGGTTCTTGGCTGGAATTTTCTGTATAGCAAGGATCTTGGTTGGAACACTCTCTAGAAAGCAGCTTTCAGGTACAAGAAGCTCTGGACTGGTCTTCTTGGCTGCTGGACACTTAGGACAGCAAAGGGTGGTCTTCGAGAGTGCTGGACAGCAAGATATTCTTGCTGGAATGAGGGGGCAGCAAGCCTAATCTTCAGGACAAACAGCAGTTTTGGCACTGGGACAGCAATTAGAAGCTTTTCCAATGGTGCCAGGGGCTGGACAGCATCTTTCTGTGTTCAGGATTTCATATGGCAGCACTTAGAGCCATCCAGAATTCTGGACAGCACACTGGAGAGAAAATAAATGGTGTTCTCCACCCCTGGATGCACCCGAACTAGAGGGACAGGGTGGGGATTGAGTGGACGGCTGGGAGAGCAATTTTGGAATTCAATTTCTGCTCAGGAAATAATTAATTGGAATCAAAATGAATGCCAATTGGTGTTGATTGGAGGGGAATAAGGGCCGACCATTAGGGGAGCAAATTAGGGGATTGCTCTTAATTAAATGTGGGTCCAAGCACTTATTGATGTAGGATAATAAATCAGATTTTAAATTCAGATCTATGTAGAGTAATTGGTTACCTAATTGGGTTAGGGACTTAGGGAAAGATTTGACATCAAATCTGAATTGAATTTGAATTCAGATTCCCGTTGGCTTAGGATCACACAAATTAGGAAACTAATTGCATAGCATGAGTAGTTGATTGAGGGCTGAATGGGGAAGTGTTGAAACGGATTTAATTGATTTGGGTGTAGGCCCACCCAATTCAATTAGTTGCTTAAGTAAATATGAAACTTATTTCATATTTGAAGATTAGGAAAGTTTCCTAAATTAAGGTTCATATATTTGGAAAGAATTCAAAATTTTAATTCAAATTTTGAATTGGGATTCTTCCCATAATAAGGAGGCTTAATTAGGTAAGTCTTGATGGCTTATTGATGGAGGAATCAAGGGAGGAAGTAGGGAGGGGGGCCGGCGGATTGTTGAGGGTGTTTGGGAGTGGTGGTCTTGCGGATGGGAAGAAAAGGTGGGAGGGGAGCCGTTGGTTATGGGGTGGCCGGCGGCTTCAAAAGGGTGGAAGCTTGGGGTGGCCGGCGGCTATAGGGTGGGGGAGGTGTAAAGAAGAGAAAGAAAACAAATAAGAGGTAGGGAAGGAAAGAACCACGAATCGGGGACGCTTCAACCGATTGATGGGCATTGCGTTTAGCCTCTCCGAGGCTCTCTCCTCTCATGAACTCACAAAGAGAACAAGCACAACTAGAACTCACCAAGAGATCTTGAACAAATCTAAATTTTATTTCAATAATCATCATCCCCTCTCAAAGGAGGAGGGGAGGGCTTTAAACAGCCCAAAAGTACTAAAATGCCCCTTGGGCTTATATACGTCTAAACCCTTAAAGGGCAAAATTAGAAAAGACAATAAACATAAAAATAAATCTAATACATCAAATAATAAAATAAACATAACACAAAAATATTAGAGTGGATGTCCTCATCATTCTCCCGGGTGGGAGAAAACTCGACTCCGTCGAGTAAGCACCCCGGGTGCTCTTGTAGACTCTAATGCATCTGGATCGATCTGATGTACCCTCATGCTCTGACGACGAATCCTCTGACTCTGGTTTACCTCTCCACCTCATCAAATACCTTCTTCGTCCACTCTCTTTTATGGAAATAATGTCATCACTCAGAATCATGTCAACCTTCTCCGCTATGGTATTTTTGGGAAAAATTTTGGGAGTAGAGGTAGGCTGGGGTTCTCACAGGGTAGGGTCACACAAGGCTTAATTTGAAGTGGATTTGGGGTTTAACCTCTGGACCTTCATAGGCTACTAAATCTACTATGTTAGAAAAGGAATAAACGTTGAAGTCTGCAAGCAGATCCACCACGTAAGCGTTGTCATTGATTTTATTGATTATTTTAAATGATCTCATACTTCTAGCACGTAATTTCTTTACAGTTCCTTATAGGAACTGAGCCGGACGGATCCGCACCATCAATGAATTACCAACCTCAAAAGTTTTAATCGTCGTTTGGGTTCATCATGAAGTTTATAATTAATATCGTTCTGTTTAATTAAGCGTGCAATTTCAGGGATGAGATGAGATGCAAA
Source organism: Dendrobium chrysotoxum (assembly GCA_019925795.1). Lineage (NCBI taxonomy): Eukaryota > Viridiplantae > Streptophyta > Magnoliopsida > Asparagales > Orchidaceae > Dendrobium > Dendrobium chrysotoxum. The sequence continues at coordinate 57,430,733 of CM034307.1, forward strand.
TGCGGCATGTTAAATGCGAAATCATGTGTCCAGAGTTTGAGACTCAACAAGATAAATGATATGAGAAAATATGATGCTAGAGACTTAATATGCCTGATAAATGGAATGAATTGTGACTCACACACATATTTTTGGAACCTAATGGAAGACAACAAACTACAAAACACACACAAACACACTGACTCACAAACACACATAGACTAAGAATAAAGATGGATCAGTCACAAAATGAGAGGACATAAAGTCTTCAACTTTAAAGGAACTGGTGTAGGAGGAGCAATGAAGACATCCGTAACTACAAGGGCATTTCTATAATGAGTCTCAGCTAGAGTCACAGATAGTCTCCTAGGGGCAAGTAAGGTAATCTAGTAAGATTATCCAACTAGGAGAGGGAAAGTCCTTAACGGGGAAGAACAAGGGTATAGAGGGCAAAATGTAGGAGTCGGAGTATGAGAGGATAATGGGTCATGACTCACTACATAGTAGAATAGCCCACAAAGTCACCAGCAGGTATGGGACTCAAGAGATGGGGTAGAGTTCCTATAACAGAAGTGGGTACAATAGTTAGAGAGGTGACATGAAAGTAGGACTAAGATTCTCTCTAACACTAAAGTTAGTTCGAGGAAGGGTAAGATAGGTCCAATCAAGAAGGAACACTCAGTCAAATGTAAGTCTAGAGGAGCAACTCTTATACTAGACTCTAATATAACAAGAGGAGACTCAATGTTCCACTAAGGCTCAGTATCATCTGAATTCAAATTACTGTCTTCCGAATTCATTTTTGTTGTGCTCAAGGTTAGATCAGTTTCTTTTGAGATCAAATTAATATCGTCCCGGTTGACCTTATCCAAAGGGATATCCTTAATGAGATTAGGATCGGGATGGGCCAAGGTATCACGGTTTACTGGCTCTAGATTTCCTAAATCAGGGTTTAAGTCAGGCAGGGAGTCTAATTGAATCACTTTGGTTTCATTCTCAAAGAAGTCCTCATTATCAGTAAGATCATTAGCATCCACAAAATGGATGCACTCTGTCTTAGGTTCAGATGACTTTTTCTTTTTAATGCATCTTTTTACTACAATTATAGTTGCAGGGTCAAGAACAGGTGAGGCTACAAGTTTGCTAGGGTGGCTAGGAGTCGGTCCAAGTGGGGAGTCATAGGGGCCCGATCCAACAGAAAACCCAATAGGGGGTCGACCATCAAGGCTAGGTGAAGACCTACAGGGTGGGGCAGCAACCCTGATGTTACTAAGGAATGGGTGGTCTCGACCACAGTAATGTCCACGGTTTATCCCAACAAAAGAGGTAGGGTGGTGCTCTAGATGACAGTCACTAGGTGTAGGGGTCACTCTCTGATTAGTAATGTGGGTGGGAGTGGTATATCGGACAGGTTCAGGGGTAACCACAGTTGTAGGGAAATAGGTAACTGATGTGTGGTGAGGACTAGGAGTCATGATATCCGATGGGGGTGTAACATGGCGGTAGGACTGACTTTCACGTGTAGGGCTTTTGAAAGTGCAACACCCAAAGGTTTGATGAACAGGGGGTGACCTAAACTTAAAACCAAATGGTTGGTCACTGGTAGAGGGCCGATATTTTAAATTAAGTTCTCGCCTCATGTCTTTCCAATTAGGGTACTCACCGTGAGACTCTTTATGATCTTCCAACCTCATCCAAAGTTGAAGAGCCCGACCTTTAAGGTGAGACCTGGCGATGCTAACTCGATTGGACTCAGGGATATCACGCGATTCAAAATAGTCTTCTAATTGTCTAATCCAATCCTTAAAGTAGTAAATATCTGAGGAACCATCAAAGGTTGGAAGACGTTAGTGTGACTCTAAGTGAGGTTGTCGCGGTGTAGGCTCAGGTTTAGGTTGATAAGCAGAGTGGATAACCTTCCGACTAGCATGATCGACAGAATGGGGCACATACCTAGAGTGAAGAGAATCATCATGCTTCTCTTTCAGGGTTGTAGTGATAGAACCTACTAGAGTAACTAGGTCATCTAACTTCTTTTGAAGTCCTATCGGGTCCATGGTAAACGTCCAGTGACACTCAAAGATGATTGGGTGTAAGGGACGTCAATGAGACACTAAGTTACGTTCACCTAAGCTCACTTAGGGTGCAAAATTATTTGGACAGCAAGCTACACCAGTGGGTTATGTAACCTAGGCACTTAGGAAGGTTTTTAGGTTGAGGACAGCACTTAAACACTTAAGAAACTAGCCTACAGTTTACTAGATGTGTGCAGAAATGATGTGGACAGCAAACTACAGAAGGGCATAAAGTTGTCTAAGTGTTTAGGAAGGTCTCTAGAGTGTGGACAACACTTAAACACTAAGTTAGACTCTCCAAATTGTCACTAGATAGTGCAGAAAATGAGTGGACAGCGAGCATAACCTAATGGATTAAGTAGTCTATGTGTAAGGGAATGAGTTTAGGATGTGGACAGTACTTAAACATTTAAGAAATTGGCTTACAGCTCACTGAATGAGTGCAGAAAACAGTGGACAGCAAAATAAAATAGTGATGTAAAATAATAATGCGATGGTATGCATGTAAACAAGCTAAGAGATAGTTAAGTAAACTCCTAGGATGCATCTAGCATATGTAATGCATGCTAGCCATGCTATGATACCAAGATGATGTAGAACAATACATGAATGGATGAAATGCTTAAAGAATTTGCACGCTTAGTATTTAGAGAACAAAATAATTATAAAATTCAAGTGAGTTTGAACGACGAAGTAAAACGCAATGAGCGGTAAAATAAGTTTAGGCCAAATTACATTCATAGAAATTAAGATCGTAAAACAGTCAACTTATCCTAACGTTGCATACATGAATGATTTTCAACAATAAATTCCTAGTTTAACAATAAGATTAGATGCATTGAAGTTCATCACTCATTCCCTATGTTTACTAAGTTTTTAACGGAGAAACATTAACATAACCTTTATGAGCCAATTGAAACCACAAGTTGAGGTAAGACTTAGAAAGTAAACGACTTGGAGGTAAAAGGTCACCAGAACAGTAGTTTAATGAACCGGAGCTTCTGGACAGCAGATGACGCCTTTCCGGAGGGCTGGACGGTAAGGATCTTGGCTGGAATTTTCTGGACAGCAAGGACTTTGGCTGGCAAACTCTCTGGACAGTAGGGTTCTTGGCTGGAATTTTCTGTATAGCAAGGATCTTGGTTGGAACACTCTCTAGACAGCAGCTTTCAGGTACAAGAAGCTCTGGACTGGTCTTCTTGGCTGCTGGACACTTAGGACAGCAAAAGGTGATCTTCGAGAGTGCTGGACAGCAAGATATTCTTGCTCGAATGAGGGGGCAGCAAGCCTAATCTTCAGGACAGCAGCAGTTTTGGCACTGGGACAGCAATTAGAAGCTTTTCCAATGGTGCCAGGGGCTGGACAGCATCTTTCTGTGTTCAGGATTTCATATGGCAGCACTTAGGGCCCATCCAGAATTCTGGACAGCACACTGGAGAGAAAATAAATGGTGTTCTCCACCCCTGGATGCACCCGAACTAGAGGGACAGGGTGGGGATTGAGTGGACGGCTGGGAGAGCAATTTTGGAATTCAATTTCTGCTTCAGGAAATAATTAACTGGAACCAAAATGAATGCCAATTGGTGTTGATTGGAGGGGAATAAGGGCCTATCATTAGGGGAGCAAATTAGGGGATTGCTCTTAATTAAATGTGGGTCCAAGCACTTAATTGATGTAGGATAATAAATCAGATTTTAAATTCAGATCTATGTAGAGTAATTGGTTACCTAATTGGGTTAGGGACTTAGGGAAAGATTTGACATCAAATCTGAATTGAATTTGAATTCAGATTCCCGTTGGCTTAGGATCAACACAAATTAGGAAACTAATTGCATAGCATGAGTAGTTGATTGAGGGCTGAATGGGGAAAGTGTGAAACGGATTTAATTGATTTGGGTGTAGGCCCACCCAATTCAATTAGTTGCTTAAGTAAATATGAAACTTATTTCAGATTTGAAGATTAGAAAGTTTCCTAAATTAAGGTTCATATATTTGGAAAGAATTCAACATTTAAATTCAAATTTTGAATTGGGATTCTTCCCATAATAAGGAGGCTTAATTAGGTAAGTCTTGATGGCTTATTGATGGAGGAATCAAGGGAGGAAGTAGGGAGGGGGGCCGGCGGATTGTTGAGGGTGTTTGGGAGTGGTGGTCTTGCGGATGGGGAAGAAAAGGTGGGAGGGGAGCCGTTGGTTATGGGGTGGCCGGCGGCTTCAAAAGGGTGGAAGCTTGGGGTGGCCGGCGGCTATAGGGTGGGGGAGGTAAAGAAGAGAAAGAAAACAAATAAGAGGTAGGGAAGGAAAGAACCACGAATCGGGGACGCTTCCACCGATTGATGGGCATTGCGTTTAGCCTCTCTGAGGCTCTCTCCTCTCATGAACTCACAAAGAGAACAAGCACAACTAGAACTCACCAAGAGATCTTGAACAAATCTAAATTTTATTTCAATAATCATCATCCCCTCTCAAAGGAGGAGGGGAGGGCTTTAAACAGCCCAAAAGTACTAAAATGCCCCTTGGGCTTACATATGTCTAAACACTTAAGTAAGGGCAAAATTGGAAAAGACAATAAACATAAAAATAAATCTAATACATCAAATAATAAAATAAACATAACACAAAAATATTAGAGTGGATGTCCTCATCATAGGGAATATCAAACAGCATTTTGGGAATTCCAAACAGCATAAACAACACCTAGGGAATACCAAACAGTATTTTTGGAATCCCAAACAGCACTTTGCCCACATCACTTCCTTCAACAACAACAACAACAACAACAAGCCTTTGTCCCACTACGTGGGGTCGGCAACATGAATCCTTTTTCTCCATTGTGTCCGGTTCAAAGTCAAATTCTCGTTTAAATCTAATAAAGAAAGATCATTTCTAATATTTTCTAACCAAATCTTTTTAGGTCTACCTCTACCTTTCTTAACATAAGTCAAATCTAATACCTCTACTTTCCTAACTGGGTCATCGGAAGGCCGCCGTTTTATGTGACCAAACCATCTAAGGCGACTCTCTCTAATCTTATCCTCCACTGGAGCTACTCCAACCTTTTCACGTATATGCTCATTTCGTATCCTGTCTCTAAGAGTAAATCCACTCATCCACCTGAGCATCCTCATCTCCGCAACACATAACTTAGTATTGTGCTTCTCTTTTAATGGCCAACATTCTGCACCATAAAGCATTGCAGGTCTCACCACCATCTGATAGAATTTTCCCTTAAGTTGAAGGGGGACTTTTCTATCACACAACAAGCCCGATGCATTCCTCCACTTCAACCATCCAACTTGAATTCTACTAATAACTCCCATCTATTTCACCATCACTCTGAACAATAGATCCAAGATATCTAAAACGTGTACTCTTATTAATGACTCCATCGCCCAAAGTCACAATCCCCTCACTAGGTCTATTACTGCTAAAATTACACTCCATATATTCAGTTTTAGATCTACTCAAGCGAAAACCTTTAGACTCTAAGGTTGATCTCCAGACTTCAAGTTTACCTTCAACTCCCTCTCTAGTCTTGTCAACAAGAAGAATATCATCAGCAAAAAGCATACACCAGGGTACATCCTCTTGTAAATGTCTAGTGAGAACATCCATGACTAACGCGAAAAGATATGGGCTTAAAGCTGATCCTTGATGTAATCCAACCGAAATAGGGAAATACTTGGTCAAACCACCTTGTGTTTGAACACAAGTAATAGCTCCTTCATACATATCTTTAATGATTTGAATATAAGCATTATTAACTCCTTTCTTTTCAAGAACTCTCCATAGCACTTCTCTTGGAACTTTATCATATGCCCACATCACTTCCTTAAGACAAAATATTTTTCAAGGTCAATAAATGATAGTTCAGTATTGAGGGGTTTAGCACTATGTTAGACAGGTCCAAGATGGGCCGGTCCAGCTGGCCCAGCACCATGGCCGGCTCCTAGTTGACTCCAGGCCAACCAGGGAAACCGCCAGCCCCTTGTGGGGCCCATGGATTGATGGCAAATTCAAATAGGAGGGGTGGTTTAGGAGAGAATTTATTCTAGGAAGAGCTGTTTATTAATTATGCTTTTATTTGTATTCTCTAAATAGGAGGGAAAGGGTTAGGATTATGTATGTTTTTAATGAATTTATGAGTTCTCTAAGTTTGCTTGAGCTCTAGCCATCGATTAGAGATTGGGAGAGCTAGATCTTCCTCTTGAATTGAAGATCCATTGTAATTGATTTCCCAAGAAATTTCTTCAAATTTTTGTTTGCTCTTACTGAAATTCCCAATTTTGAACACTATTTGGTGATTTCTGCACTTGTTTCCTAACAAATTGGTATCAGAGCGCTTTCTTGAGCTGAAAAACAAGTTTTCTTCATTGTTTTTGTGATTGGAACCGAGATCCAATTAATGGAAGCAAAGAAAATGGATTCGTTGGAGGGCAAGATGGAACAACTCAAGGCTGGAGTAGAGGAAAAATATTCTGGGGTGGAGGGAAGACTCTCGGCCATCGAGAACCGCTTTGGCAACTTTGAAGATATGATGAAAACGATGCTTGAGATGCAATCGAAAGCATCACCGGCGATTCCTAGGGGTCCACGAGGAAAATTGATCCAGAGGACGGCGATGAATTGAAGAGTATTTTCCATCAAGGACCGCCACGTGGAGCCCCGTTGGTGGGTGGATTGGG